>VMBQ01000287.1:294742-320834 GCA_007657795.1 Dreissena rostriformis
CACATATGAAAGAGCTGTTTGTCATTTGGAAGTTAGGTCCCAAAATGGGCTTAAAAGGAAGTTAGTTCCCAAAATGGGGGTTAAACCGTTATAATTCGGTATTAAATGAATTAATAGACATACAAACGCGTCGAGATAATTAAATTATCGTGATTTATGTTATAGTTTACTGTAAACATGCACAAATACTGTTTATTTTGAGAGAAAATGATATTCGAACATCCAACATCTCGAAGGTCAAGAAATTAAACAACAAATTTGTCGCCGGTTTTGCTTCAATAACTTTTTTATTCCGACGTCTACGGCATTGAAACAAAAAACCGAGGGGAGCACAAACACCGTAGAGCCGAAAGGGCGTATTCATTTAAAAGAAATATAAATATAAACTGGCTTACCGGGTGAAAATATCCGCTACTCCTTCACGAAAAACACGAAAACGACGCCATCTTTGAAGTTTTGCTCCCGTTACCTCACTTAAACGCGGTAAGCTCCCGTATACGCATGCCCCCCTGATAATGAACACAGATTGTTTATGTGTTAACTTTATCTTACGAAACACTGTACGAACTATTCGTTGATTTTGTGCGTTATATGGTTTTTACAGAAAAAAAAAGTAATTTTCAACAAGGCTAGAACCGCTGACCCTTGGGGTTAAAGTCCAGCACATAACCCACTCGGACACCCGTGCTCATTCAATAAGTGGTGTTTTTTATTCATTAATTAAGCAATCCTCGTAACGTCATAAAATATAACGATAACAACAGAACTCTCCAAATTATTCAATCGTTTCGCGTGTGTTAAGCTTTATTATTTTAGGTTTTTAAATCGTCAAAAGATGAATATAATGGATATTTTAGAGCATGATCGTAAATGTTGAGTATGACTGTTTCCTCGCAAATATCATAACGAACGTTTGCAAATCTGACACAATTGTTTTCAATTTTGTCAATTTACAAAAACGTGAAAAGGTCCCTTTAATGATTGGTTAACGAATGCAGGGTCTTACACAACACGTTTTCTCTACTTGAATTGACAATGACATTTAGACAAAAATAAAATGTTGACATTGTTCTCCCGCTTGAGAACATAGACGCCAGTGGTCGTTACAAGTGAATTGGTATTCATGAAAATGTTCCGAAGATCTTTAACGTGCGAATGCCTTGTAATAAACTGTGATGTTTCTGGCATGTTCGTTGTATTTTTTCCTCGATGTTTTCCTCAAATATATTGAAATTCTTAGAATGCTGTCATGTTTATGGGAGCAATTAAACTTCCTTTATTGCAAATATCATCGTCGGAACCCATCGGATATATGGTTGGTGTCATTTCATTATATCGAACAATAAGCAAAGCGTATTAAAGTGAACGTTGATTCCTACAATTACCATCTAATATATTATACGCTTTCAATTTCGTTTCCTTATAGTATCTTTGGTCCATTTGAAATATAATTGCCGTCTTTAACATGTGCTTTAGCTATCGGCATTCGAATTTTCAAACACTTATATATGTAATTTATATATTTTATTAAGTATATACATCAAACGTAGAATATCATCGTAAGATAGATTGTTTATTATCGTGTATGCCATTGCATTAAATTATTTGCAATAAAGTGTTTAAAGTGAGACTGCACGATTTTGTCAAATATTTATGAATTTATATAAAATGTGTAAACAACTTATTATACATATATTTTAATATAAATTAAAATAAAAGTTAAGAAGAACATGTGTCGAAAAATACGAAATAAGCCAGATATTTGATTCTGAAATCGAAAATGTCTGTACAGTCGAATTCGCCAGCATGTTTATCATGCATGTACGATGAGAAAGACATAATTTTGTTTTACGGATCATTTTAATTCCCTTCAACGATATCTATTATACGACACACGAACACTAACTCCGATCCCAATAAACCGACGAATGCTTCGGTTATTGTAGCAAAATATGTACGAAATATCTTCGTCACAATCGGCTCGGGGCGCATATTTGTTTTTGCTGCATTTTATGAAATTCGTCTTCAATGTATAATTTTTCTTGCCAATTTTGTGTAATTGTAACATATTTTTATCAATATATTACAATTAAACACATATAAAAATCGTGAAGTCTCACTTTAAGTTATCATCGGCAATGTATTGAGAACGCCTTAATTAACGATTTTAATAACTTGTCAACACGATACTTGATTTTGTTTTGCTTTACTGATAAAAAGGAATTATTTATATCGCGATACATTTTCTGGACGAATAAACTCATAAATGCACTTACTTTACTTCGTTCAAGATACAAATAAAAAAAAGAATTTATTTTTAGTGGACCTTAAAAAAAGTAATGAAAAAAACAACACGAATGAACTTTTTATGAATGTTCTTGAGGTCGTGGCATAAATCATTACAGCACCTTTATTGATAATAAATGTGGTCAGGTTATTCCCATCGCGATATGTTATCGTTTATATTGTCCGCTAACGTTTGATGGAGATGAAATTAACATTAACACACCCTGATAACTAATGACATTATTCTATTTCAGATGTTTCCGAAACGATAAAATGATGTTTTGATGGTTGTTTAATATGTTTATCATAAATAATTTTCTGAGAGTAAAAATGTGATTCGATGTCATTTATTTATTGTGAGGAATAATACGGACTAGTTAATGGCTCCAAAGGTTCTATCAAAACAATAATATCGTATTCACATCTGAATTGATTACCACACTTAGACACATCAGTTTGATTTTTTGTTTAACTTTGAGGAAATTCTGAAATTGTTCGAAATACGCATGTTGCATTATATTTTGAAATCATAACTGATTTTTTTTTTATAATTTAAATCTATACATTTTTTTCAGAATTTAACAAATGTCAAACAAAAAGCATGGCAAATAAAATAAAATCTAAGCTTTCAACGCAAAACACTTATATAATACCATATATTAATAACTCACAGGACCACTCACAAAATGCACAGCAGCAAGTGCAGCGGTCCGCATTCGTTTTAGCTCTGTATTATTCCCATTGGCACCCGTCGGTGCTTTGATTTCCTTTGAAAATGGTAGTGAAAATCGTGTAAATTTATAACGGAAGACAGTCCTTTGGCGCAAATTGTGTTCGTGGAAAGATTTCACTTATCAGTTGTCCTTGCTTTTGCCAAAATATGTTGTTTCATTAATATGATTCATTAATTAGTAATAAATTATTATTTAAGACCTTAAAATCAGCGAAATAATAATTTGGGTACCACATGGTTTGTGTTTTCGATCTTTCTTTTAAATTTACTGTAGAACAAACAAATTTGGACATTAAACTTACGTCATACACAATTTCCAATCTCATATTGTAATGCCAACTATTATTATTAGAATCGCGCTTGCTATGTTCCTTTCCAACTTTTTATTCGTGATATTTTAAATAAAATTTAAAAGCATCGCCTTCTGTCAGATACGTAAATAACAATATATTTGGTAACTCAACATGTTTCCAAAGATAACACAATCCAATGAATGACATTCGAGCGTGCCTTCCCACGTGCATCCTTAAAGCACAAAACATACAATTAAATACGTATGTAACTAATATTCAAGGACATCCTTGTTATTACCTTAATTTTCCCAAATTAGCCTAAAAGTGGACAAATGCATTCTTCGAAAAGCATATCACAGCCGTGTTCGTTCTTCTCCTTTTGACATCAAAGACATCATTATCTTGGTGTAAACGTGGCAACAATTAAATACGTTATTTGCTGCAGTCGATGACATTTGTCATGCAATTATACACATCATAAGGGATAAGCCTATATCGCATATTAAGAGTGTATCGACCACGTGCATGTGGAGTCGCGCTGACGCTTTTATCGTTACAAATCTCCCATATTTAAAGACAATGAAGTACACCAAATGTTCATACTTTTCGTGACATGAATGAACAAGCAAAGCTAATATTATACAAAAAATTAGATTTGCAGTTTAAGACTTGTGTATTTATGCCATTGTTTTACATCGAAGCGGTGGGATCCATTGCCCGGGACATTGTAACAACGAGTGTGGTTTTAGCAATGGTGGACATCTCCTTAAAGCCAACTTCACCGATATCAGTCTGCAAAGTCTTCAACGAACTACAATACGTCTAAATATCGAAGGACCAGCAGCAGCTATAACACCACCGCTGGGAAGAATGTTACCTCACTATTTGAGGCGCGTGGCGAATCTACAATATCTGAAGATAGAACAGTGCGGCATAGTTAAACTACTGTTTTAATGGGCTATCTGCCTTGATTGCGTTGGACCTAAGCAACAACGGGATTGGAAAAATCTAAGCCCATCATTGCACTGGACTGTCCAGTTAGAAATATTTGTACCTGCAACCTAATTCCATAGAAATAATAGGTCATGCAATCAGAGGGTGGTCGTCTGTAATTATGGTCGATTTGTCGCATATCAGCATTGACCATCTTGACAATATTTCTCTGCAAGGCCTCAAAGTCGTTGCATTACTCAATCTCCCATTTAATCACATATCTGCGATTGATTAGATGGCACTAACAGATCTTCAAAATGTCACAGAGATACGGCTCGGATACAACACTATACCAGCTCTACCGCCTTTCTTGTTCAAAGGACTAGCAAGACTTCCGAACATTGAACTTCAACTCAATTCCATTCTTGACATTAAAGGCGAAACATTCAGCAGCCTTCGTCTAGGTATGCCGTTCTTTGTAATGTAGTATTAGGATGCCCTTTATGTGAAAATTTACATGTCATTCAATGCGTAATTACACCGCCTTTTTCAACAACTTTAAGACGTGTTAATTATCCTAAATGATTGTACTGCCACTTTTCACAAAACTACCTATGTAGTACCGCTTGACTTGCTTATTGATTATTTATGAACGCGATTTGATTATTGACTGAATATATGTATATTAATTAATTTTAATATATATATATATATATGTGTGTGTGTGTGTGTGTGTGTGTGTGTGTGTGTGTGTGTGTGTGTGTGTGTGTGTGTGTGTGTNTCTACCTTCTGAAGAACTCTTGGATCTGTAACTGCACGGAGAACTGGTTCAGAGACCAGAGACATTGCTTCAATTTCAACCCCGAAAACAAAATATGCCGAATCAAGAACCAATACAGGAATTACGCTTACAGACTATTTTGGCAATTTAACAAAACTGTGTCACGAGACTGGTAATTGTAATCATACAGTCTCCGTTTCAGGCACAAGAAAATGCGCTATGATTGCTTGAATTATTTGTGGTATAGTCATGTTGGCGTTGTTGATTGGACTTTTATTGTTATTTTACAAGAAGAAGCGACATGGGGTTAAGCCACGAGATGAACAAAACACTCATTCTTTCAAAGTTTATACTGTGCACACGTAAGTTTGGGAGACCTGAGGTGAAACGTGTTATTAAAAAATACGTGTACGAAATTAAGTTATTCAGGAAGTCTGACTAGCTCACTTGTAACTTGTTCTTGTATATAATATGTTCCCTTGGTATGCCAATAACGGGAAAGGATTTGCTGTAATAAACATGGGATAAATATAAATATATGCTTAACTTATCTGATGAATGAATGTTCGTTTTCAATTATTACACATTAGCTAAATTATTTTAACATCCAACTCATAATCGCAAAGACAATATTCCTTTTACGTTTCTTCAGTATTTTATCATGGAAATCGTTTTACAAAACATTGACCCCTTGTAATCGCTATATTTTGAACAGCAATGGATCTTATATAAAGATACATAAGTATGTTTCAAATAACAAACCATGTGTATATCGCATGTGTCCAAATCACACCAAAACTTGGCGGTGTTATAGTATAATATGGTTAAGACTGACAGTGTTATATGTACAAGTCGTAATAAAATGTTCTGTTCTGTTCTTTCTAGTTTTCCGTCGCCAATATTATCATCAATGCCATTTTGCGCTAGACTGTCATTTGAGCATTTCCCGTTGACGTCATTAATACACACCACTTGTCTTTGTGTCTTTGCTTTGTTGGTCTGCCTACACTTTTGTGATGATATACTAGTAGCTACTGTGTATATTGCAGATTTCAGATTCTCGAAAAATCTAAAGAGAAACAAAAGTGTACTCGTAACAAGAAATGTCTAACAGGTTTTGTCTTACAAAGACCAATCCGCAACATATTTTACAGTATAAAGAGACACAGAGAAATAATTTAGCCGAAACTGGTCGCAGTAAAAAGTCCTTCATTAATGATATTATGCACATTAAAGTCATTAAACTGTGACAGTTTGAGCAACATAAACAGTAGTTAAAACAGGCGTAAAAACACATACATTTCGGACTATTTATTAAATATTGGAAAAACAGATAAACGGCCATAATGCTGCCAAAACTCGTCGTAGTCAAAATTCCTATCTTTGCGATAATATCCACATACATGTTATGCATTTAATTGTTGAAGGTTTAAGCACGATCACCCTTGTATTTGAATCGAAGTTCAAAACACAATATTTTTGGACTATATTTTAGTGGAAAAACGGACAAAGAGCCAAAATTCTAACAAACATCGTCGATTCCCTAATTCCTTTTCTGTTTCTAACAAGTCTTGGTAGGCGTCTGGTCCTCACTTGACGTTCTAGTTACATTGGACAACGAGTATGTCTGTCTTCGGGACCTTTGCTACGGAGCGCTCCAACTCTTTATGAAACTTTTCGAACTCTTCGTCTTCGTCTAATTTTGTTAAGTAGACCTGGATGATGTTGATGTTGTGAGATCTCGCTGAGATGCCGTTGCAGATGAGTCTGCTGAAGACGGGGTGCAACTGATGACGCTGTTGACTACCTCCGTCCTAACTATGAAAGCTACCCCGTGGCGATGTTCGGAATCCTTCCTGCTGAACCATATCGTGTGCCCTTCGTCCCTTGACGTGTCTCCAAGGCCTAAATACCTGACTTCGGCTTATCCGATGATGTCTCAGCCGTAACGCTTCTGCTCGTGCGTCAATTCGTTGATCTTACCGCACGCATGGAGTGTTCTTACGTTCAATGTTCCCTTCATTGCCATCTTGATGAATGGATTAGCTCCAGAAGCTTACTTGTCGCATCCACCCTGGGGACTTGCAGTGGATTACGCTTGTGTTGTTATTCCGGGCCCTTCCGATCCGGATTGGTATTCTGTAGTCTTGGTCTCTTAATTTCCTTTCAGTGAGCTTGAGTAAATCTTTGCGGCGCCAGTGTCCTCTTTTTAGTGGAACAAATAAAAAAATAACCTAAAAAGTAGCAAACCTACCGTTTATTGCGATTGAAGTGATGAACCATAAACAGTTTGAAATCTCCGCCATGGTCACAAAAGCCTTTTCACTGCATTGGTACAGCTTATATAAACTAGAGCTTTCTCACAAGGGTTGCAAGGGCCCTATATGTTAACATGTTTGAATATGGTGTGGAAGAGTTTGCGAAGCACTGACAAGTCAAGAAGCATGTAAGATTGGTCTAAAAACGTATTTTAGGTACTTTTGAAATCAAGCTTGCGGTGTCCTAAATTTGTGAAATGCAATGTGCAGTTTGTTTCAAAGAATATAACATGGTTGTAAATAAAAGCATGACAGTTTAATTGTTACTGTACTTGTATGCATATTAAATTTTATTTATATTACAATGTGCACATGAACCTGAACAACACAATAGATGTCAAAACATTTAAAAGTGGCAACCACAGCACACAGAATTAACATTTACTTGAACGAAATATTGCCATATCCCGTATCAGAACTTGTTCCTTGCAAACAAATGCAATTATAGATATGTTAATATGGAATTTCCATTTCGATTTATAATCTTTTATATGTGCGACATTCTTCGCAAAACAATTGATGGTGATGAACTTTAGTAACACGTTTATGTCATTAGTCAAGTTCGTAATGGTGGTTTTTGTTATATAATCAATATTAATTATGTCTTGGCCATAGACTTCACGAGTAATATATTTTGTTATAAATAATAAAATACCGTTACGGCGTGTTTAATGTTATCGCTGGTGTCTGTGATGGGCAAATGAACGCAGAGATCAACATTTTTTTTCCATTTGAGTGCGTAACCACATTAAACTAGACATATATGAACTTATTTATAAAACAAACTGAATGCCAATAAAGGGGCATTTCAACCATATTGCAATCTTAACATTGACAGTTATGAAAACAATGCAAATTGCCCTTTTCCGGTAGATATTTATCTAGAAACAATGTTTGCTAATGAATCATTACGAACACAAATTATTGTCTGTCCAAAAACAAATGTTCGTTCGTTCCTCAAATGGCATTCAATTTAATGCCTTCTTGAAGGAGAGGTTAACTAGAATACATTCCGTTATCGATAATGGGCATTCGTAAAAAAAGTAGTTCATTTCATTCATATCGATTTTAATACTACTAATGATTTTCCGGTTTCATAATCGCGCAGTCTGTTCAGGGGATACGCTGTAAGCTTTAAAGTCACACAAGGTTTCGTGATCTCATAAGCGGACAGGATAGCTCCTGACCAGACCTTGGCCGAATATGGCATAAGACCCATTCCGCATGGTGTGGGTCATGCACTTTATACTCTTCATACAGCTAAACTACCACTCGCTCATGTAAAAAGTCAACTTGTTGCCATTTCTTGAAATCGACCGTGAAACATTGTGAATGAGCCAATGGTGATCAGCTTCTCATGCCGTCTTGATTCAATAAGCGCTTTGTGACAAAATGACATTGCAACTTACAACTGAGAAACCGTAACATAATCCGTCATTACTAGCCATAAACGCATTTTGTTTGCACGGACAGGTAGTTGTGGTTATTAAAAAGTGGCGAATTAAACATCAACCGTAAATGGTTTTTATTTATTTAATATTAAATAATTTATCACATATATTTTATATTCACGTTTGACCATCTATAATTGTTTAAATATTAAAGTGCAAGAAATTTAACATGTGTGTATGCATTTATGTGCAATAAAACGCGTGTTCTGCGTTGTCGTGCATCTTTCACGTACGAATACGTAGACAATGCAAGCATATGCATTTTAGATCAAAACTATTTGAGATTAAATTATGCACTGAGTGAGTGTATGAACATAGTTACGTCGAACCAATATAAAGTATGTTAATTTTTCGAAATATTAATTTGAAGCGTTTCATGCACATGTTGGCGTACAATGAATCTAGAACTACAGGTTTTCCGTCATGCAAAACGCATAATCACACAGGTTAAGAAGCAACATATGTTTTTTTTTATCAATATTATATTCATTACGAGAACAAACAAAGGAATCCACCATAATAACATACAATTCATATATTTTAGTCTCTCATTGAACACGCATTCTTGCCGTCTTTTCACTTTGCCATACAATTTTCATCCAGTTCTTCGACCTTAGAATTATATTCTAATGGATAGTCACAAGTCAGTTTTAACTAGGCTTCAGCTGTTGCCACGGCCCATTCAAACACTGTGGCGGTGAAGACAGAGATTCTCCTGATTTCTTGCAGCGTGCGTTTCGAAAGCAAATCCTTTGCATTAGTATTTGTAGTGTCTGAAACGTCGCTTGGGTCGAAGTCAACCATCAGATCAAACAATTCTTTTCCGTCTCCTTTGGACAAACTGTACTTGATAGAGTTCCATGTTGGGTTCTCGTCCCTTAGCAGAAGCATGGTTGCCGTCAGTGTGTCCAACATGGGCTGTCGGGCTTCGCGAAGCTCCTTACCAGCGTCAGTTCTTTCCTATCGATTTTTGTCACAGCCTCCGCGAGTTTTTTTAAAGTCTTCCCACTCATCTTACATTTTGACGTTAATTTGTACAGCAGACAATGTTGACAGACTGTCATAAATGTGTTAATTGGTTATTGCTCAGCGAGTGCCCGTGACAGTACCCCAATCACTTTGGTAAAAGAAGAAGCAACATATGTTGTTTGATTAAGGTGTTTTCACCTTCCTAATATTCAATGTTTGGTTTCTTAGATATAATGAAATGTTTTGTGTGTGCAATAAAATATACTTTCTGACACATGAACGGCTCTAACATCAGTGTCGAGTGAAAAATTTGTTACTTAGGTATCTTGTCGACAAGGTCGACTTTACATGTAAACAATTCAATTCAATTCAATATTTTATTGCATTATAAGGCCTCCGGCCCATATACAAACATATGTACAACCAATAATAAATCATAAGTCCGTGTGCATGTACATGTAAACATGAAATCTTGTATATTAAAATACAAAACGTAACACTAAGTATCGGTATGTATAGAAAATGTGCCCATCATTTGGTGTCCATACAAAATGATTATAAATAAAATTAAAAGTAATTTGGGGTGTTAATTTGTATGTATAACGTTTTATCATTGAGCACACTAATAGTACCTTAAGCTTCGTTTCGTTAAGGCCTGATAGTAAGGGACGCTTGTTTGTTGCTTTAGAATTGTGCAGTGGTATTTTTTAAATAAGTATGTAAAATAACAGCTACTGACCATATACATTGTATATTTAGGGATCGCTTTGCTCATTATGTTATTTGTTCTAAAATAAGTAACGACGAAATATAGACGGTGTTTACATAAACGGCGAGTCAAATCACACCTATATGGTATGATCTTTCGAACTTATGTACCATTTTTGTCTTTAAGCTGTGCAACATATCATTTTACTCGTATGTATCTGCTTGCTGAGTATGAGCTCAAAATCAAATCTATTATGTCATGAACTATCCCTGCTTTTGTCTGTGTTGTGATTAGTTATAGAACAGTGAATTGTCAGTGAATGTTAGACTTTTTTTACATTAGTGTATATTGTATATATTCGGTTTGCTTTTTGCGATGAAAATATAACCATTTATATTGAAAGATTTTTTTTTCTGTATAAATATAATATTTAAGCATTTTCCTATTTTCGTTTAATGCAGATTAAGATGTTCTAACACGATTGTAAATGAGATGGTTGGTATTTATGCTTGTATATTTAGCTGCCAATCAAAATAATACAACGTATAAATGCACTTTCAAAACGCAACATATATCAAATATGTTCGACGTTTTATCAAATATAAAGATAATAGCAAAACATGTATATCAATACATCTCTCATGAAATCGAGTTAATGGCAAACAAATGTGACAAAGTAACTTAATGGGAAATTCCCATTATCTGATTTTTAATCAGTTGTATTAGCGGTATCCACCGCGGTATCCACCGCAGAATGAGTGTTGGCGGTGATTGCAAATTGAATACATCTAATATGATGTATTTAAATTGCAGGGACCATTTAAAACGGTTCGTGTTATGATGATTGTTTTATATTGTTATCAGTTATACTTTACAGGTCATCGGTAATTTTAATAACAGTATCACTTGTGATGAAAAATACATCGCGAATAATATTTACGCTGCTGGTGTTAATGATGGGTTAACGAGAGCCTTACACAACACTTTTTTCTCTACTTGAATTGACAATGACATTATGACAAAGATACGTTTTTAGTTAATTCAGTTAAACGGGGCAAAAAACAAATGAGTACAACACATTAATAAATAAACAGTGTGGGACACCATTTCCACTGTTTACCAGGAAACAAACTCGTGAATGGGTTACCCTGTATAATATGTACACGGTAAATAAAATGTCAACATTGTAACGTCGTGTTATATTTCGGTCAATTCTTATCTGAATTGAGTTGTCTTATATAAGCGCAATGGTCGACCAAGTTCTCTTGTAGAGAAAATAAAACAATCAAGACATTGTACTTCCGCTTGAGACCACAGACACCAGTGGTCGTAACAAGTGAACTGGCATTCATAAAAACGTTCCGAAAATTATAAACGTGCGAATGCCTTGGAATAAAATTTGTTGTCTCTGGCATGTTTATGGGAGCAATATAACTTACTTTATTGCATATATCATCTTCGGGACAAATGGTATATATGTTTTGTTGTTACTACATGACATCAACCAAGAAGCAAATCGTATTTAAGTGAACTTGGATTCCGATTATTGGCATATGATCTATTATAATGTTGCAATTTCGTTTCCTTATATTACCTTTGGTCCTTTTGAGATATTCTTGCCATACTTGACATGCGCTTTAAATATCGGCCTTTAAACTTGCAAAACACTTATATATGTAATTTATATATTGCATAACGTATACACAGAAAACGAAGTAGATCGAAGAATAGATTGTAGACGATATTGTATGGCCATTGCTGTAAATTGTTTGCAACCTTGTGTTTAAGGTTCCCTCGACAAGGTATTGTGAACGACGCTCAAATTAACGAGTTGTATAACTTGTCAATACGATTGTTGATGCTGTTGTGTTTTTACTGAAAAAGGACTTATTTGTATTGCGAAACATTTTTTGGAAGAATCAACTCATTAATGTACTATCATAACTTCGTTTAATTTAGAGCTTAGATACTTTTCCGAGCTTGTTGTTTTCACTGTTCCTGTATAAAGATGCAAGTAAAAAAGTAACTAATAAAATAACAAGATTGAACTGTTTATGAATTGTTTTGAGGTAGTGGCAATGTATCGACACGTCGTCGTCATTACAGCACCTTTATTGATAAGGTATATGGTCAGGAAATTCCCATTGCGATATGTAATATTATTATTATTATACCGGATTTATATAGCGCCCTTTTTATGCAAGAGTGCACGTTCAAAGGCGCTTTACATAAGAACATTTGACGTTTCGCAGATACGAATACATTTTGCAACACTGTTTCAAAAGAAATCGATCAAAACTACTCAATTATACTATAAAACTACTCTATTATACTTATACTATAAGTACTACGTTTAAACATGCACAGTAACCCTAGATTAGAAAGATTAACAAGACACTATAAAACTACCCCTATATGTATAGCTATAAGATAATTAATGAAACAATAAAATCTAAAACTTAAACTATAAGTACTACGTAAAAAAAAAAATACCATTACCACGATTCCACAAACCCACAAAGAAATAATTATGCTTCCCTTAAAAGGGTACATTCAAGTTCAGGCTGATTGAGACAAGGGTAACGTCAGGATACCATTACCACGAGTCTACAAACCCCCAAAGGAATAAATATGCTTCCTTTAAAAGGGTTAATTCAAGTTCATGATGATTGAGATTTTATATAATGAATTGAATAAACCACTGCTTATGTTGCATAAGATTGGAGGAAGAGGTGAGTTTTCAGTGCCTTTTTGAAGGAATTCAGTGTTAGAGAACCACGAACGTTTGATNAACTTTATTTATGAAAAAATCATTGAAATCTTGTGCTAACTCATCGGATGCTTTGCCAGACGGGAGAGCTATTTCAGATGGGCCATCTAGTAAGTGTTTTGTGATTTTGTGCATGCTCTTTTGATCACGGCCACAAGATGTTACTTTATCTGAATAAAAATCTACACGTGCTTTTTTCAACTTTTTATTCATTTTTGGCGCAGTGGTTTCTATAAATTTCATGATCAATATTGAGTCTCGATATGTTTAGCGTCATGAAGCTCATCTGTGTACCACGGGCAAGTCGGCCGCAGGGTTATATATTTTGTTCTTAGTGGAGCAATCATTTATATCGTCCGCTAACGTGTGATGGCGATGAGAGTAACATTAACACATCCCGATATATAATTAATTACGATAATCGTTTATGAAACGATAAAATATTATTTTTGATGATTGCTTTCTGACAGAAACAATTTGATTCGATGTCATTTATTCACTGTGATGAATAATGAAATACGGAGTTGTTAATGGTCCCACTGGTTCTCTCAAAGCAATAATATTGTATTCACATTTGAATTGATAGTCACATTGAGACACATCAGTTTGATTTTTTGTTTTACTTCAGGAAATTTGAAATTGTCCGAGAAACGCATTCTACATCATATTTTGAAATCATAACTGAATTGTTTAATTTAAATCTATACAGCTTTCAATATTTAAACAAAACATGTCAAACAAAAAGCATGAGAGAGAATTTCTTTTCTAAGCTTTCTACGAACAACACACTTACATAATTCCATATATTGATAACTCAAAGGCCCACTAACATAATGCTTAAACAGCAGCAAGTGCAGTGATACGCATCGCATTCTTAACAACTCTGTATAATTGCAATTAGCACACATCGGTGCTTTGATTTCCTTTGGGAATGGTGGCGAAAATCGTGTAAACTCATCATGGAGGACCGTCTTTTCGCGCAAATTGGTCGCGGAAAGATTTAATTCATTCGTTGAAGGTGATATTGTCAAAATATGCTAACTTCGTGAATATGATATCATTTACAATTAATAAATTATTTAAGACCTTAAAATCAGCAAAATAATAAGTTTGGTACGACAGGTTGTATTACATGTATCTTTAAATTTACTGTAGTACAAACATGTGTGGACATGAAATTAACGTCGAACAAAATTTCCAATCTCATATTCTTGTGCCAACTTTCATTAAAAGACTCGCGCTTGCTATGTTCCTTTCAAACTTTTAATTCTTGATATTTGAATTACATCATCGCCTTCTGTTAATTGCGTTAATAAAATGCATTTGGTAACTGAAAGTGTTTAAAAAGATTACATAAACCAATGAATGGTATCTGCGCTTGTCTTTCCACGTGTATCATTGACAATCGAATTCATATGTAACTAATACTCAAGGATATCCTTGTTCTTAAATTAATTTCCTAACAAATCAGGCTAAAAGCGGATGCAGGCATTCTGCAAAGAGCATATCACACCTATGTATTTTCCTTTCCTTTTAACATCAAAGACATCATTATCTTGGTATAAACGTAGCAACAATTAAGCAGGTAGTGTTCTGCAGTCGAATGCCATTTGCCATATATTGATACAATACAGAAGGGATTAGCCTATATAGCATATAAAGTGTGAGTATTCTACGTGCATGGATTCGCGCGAAATCTTTTATCTTTACAAAAGTTCCATATTTAAAGACGATGAAATTAAACTTATGTTTATACTTATCGTGACATGAATGAAAAAACATAGCTAATATGATACAAACAATGAGATTTGCTGCCTTAGACCTGTGTATTTTTTGCAATTGTTTTACATCGCAGCGGTGGGACCCAGTGTAACAACGAGTGTGATTTTAGCAGTGGTGGAGAGCTCCTTGAAGCCAACTGCACTGATATCAAGCTGCAAAATCTTCCCAGAACTGCAATACGTCTCCATATCAAAGGACCAGCTGCAGCTATAACATTTCCGCTGGGAAGAATGTTACCTCACTATTTTAGTGGCATGGCAAATCTACAATATTTGAAAATTGAACAGTACGGCTTAATTAAACTTCAATATAATATTTTAGTGCTCAATCCGCCTTGATTACCTTGGAAGTAAGCAACAACAGGATTGGGCAAATCGAAGACAGCCATTTCATTGGACTGTCCAGTTTAAAATATTTGTACCTACACCATAATTCCATAGAAATTAAAGGGCATGCATTCAAAAGGATGTCTTCGTTAATTGACGTTGATTTGTCGCATAATAACATTGACCAACTTGACAATATTACCCTGCAAGGCCTCATCGGCGTTGCATCACTTAATCTCTCATTTAATCACATATCTGCGGTTGATGAGATGGCACTAACAGATCTTAACAATCTCACATAAATACGGCTCGGATACAACACTATTACAGCCCTACCTCCTGTCTTGTTTAAAAGATTAGCAAGACCTCGGAAAATAGAACTTCAACTCAATTCCATTCTTTACATTGAAGGCGAAACATTCAGCAACCTTTGTCTAGGTATGACAATCGTTGTAATGTAGTATTAGTATGCCGTTTTGCGAAATTCTACATTTCATTCAATGCGAAATTTACAAAACTACCTATGTAGTACCGCAGCATATGATTATTAGTTATAAATGAACGCGATGATAGTATTGACACTTTCCATGTTTAATATATTGTCATCTCAATTAATTTTAATTTAATAAAACACAGTGTATATATATTTACATATATGTTATTTAGCAGTTAAATTTGAAAATTGGAAAAGAGCTATAAATCAATATATTCTAATGACATGTTTTGATACAAATGATTACATTGATTTAAAAAAAAATATATGACGATAAACGTATAAAATAGACTTTTCAGTTTGTAAGTCAATAATAAAGAAAAATAAAAAATGTAATAAAAGCTATTTTTCCTTGTGAAAATAACGTTATAAAACAATCCGAATTCTTTTATAATGGCTTCGCACATTTGTTTATTTTTTAACCTGTTTACCTTTTCAACAACTCTTGAATCTGTAACTGCACGGAGAACTGGTTCAGAGACATTGCTTCAATTTCAAACCCGAAACCAAAATGTGCTGAACCAAAAAACAATACAGAAATGACACTTACAGACTTCTTCGGCAATTTAACAAAACTATGTCATCACGAGAGTGTCACTTCTTATCATACAGACTCCGTTTCAGGCACAAAACAAAGGCGCTATGATTGCTTGATTTCTTTGTGGTTTATTTATGTTGGCGTTTTTTATTGCACTTTTGTTGTTATTGTACAAAAAAGCGACAGAGGATTAAGCCACGAGATGAATAAAACACTCCTTCTTTTCCGGTTGACACAGTTCCAGCGTAAGTGTTTGAGATCTTTGTTGAACTTTTGTGTTATAAATATTCGCTTATCACATTTAATTATTCAGGAAGTAAGACTAGCTCACTTGTAGCTTATTGTATATATTAGTGTTAGTAGCATGCATATATCGGGTAATAAACATCGGATAAATAAAGATATGCTTTCGTTTTCTGATGAATCTTTGTTTCTTTTATTTTCCATTAGTACACGTGGATAAACTATTTCAAACCCAAACTCATAATCGCAAAGAAAAGATTCCTTAAACGTTTCATGAACATTGCATAATGGTTATCGCCTTTTTAAACCTTGATAGCTTCCAATTGCTATATTTGGGACAACATTGTATTTTAATAAGGAAAAAATAAGAATGTGTCAAATAACAGACCATTTATATATTTAACGTATCCAAATCACACCAAAACATGGCGGTATTAACAATATCTTCTTCATAGTCTAGTTCACCATCGGCAATAGTATCATCGATATAAGTTTGCTCTAGATTGTCTTTCAAGCATTTCACTTTGACGTCATCAACACACAACTGTTTTCTTTCTTTCTTTGCGTTGGTGATTTTCTTACCCTTATGTGATGATTTACTAAAAGCTTCTGTGTGTACCGCAGATTTCAGATCATTGAACAAAATGTAGAGCAAAAAGCATCGTGTTGGTAATTAAAATGTCTAACAGCCCTCAAAACACATGTTCGGGTACAGACATATCCGCTTTATATTCCACAGTAGACAAAAAAGACAAAGGGCTATATTTAAGCAGAAATTGGTCTCAGTAAAAAGGTCCTTTCTTTACGACCATCTTCACCTTAAGGTCATTCAACTCTGACAGTTTGAGCAACATCCAAAAGTAGTAATACATGCGTTAAAAAAATGGGGACTAAGTCTATTTATAATTTAGTGGAGAAACAGATAAAGGGCTATAGTTTCTCAAAAACTCGTCGCAACCAAAAGCCCTGATTTCGATCATCTGGACATAAAGGTCATTCACATGTTAAAGTTAGAGCAAGATACCCCAGTATTCAAAGGGGAGTTGAAAACTAAATATTGTTATACTATACACTAGAGGAAAACAGACGAAGCGTCGTTATCTGACAAACATCGTAGCTGTCAAAATTCCTTTCTTAACTATCATCCACACATTAAGATCAGTCATTTGTGAAGGTTTGAGCAAGACCCACCCAGAAGTAAAAGAATATTTTTAAAAAATACAAGCTACTTGACGCAATTACCTTCGTATGCACAGACAGACGGACAATGTGCAATGCTTAATTGAAGGCATAAACATATTATTTGGTAAGCATTGTAAAAAAAATGTGTTTACATCTGCTATATAGACGTTGTCTATGGCATGTATGTTGGCTAGAATTACAAGATTGTGCACTTTTCTATAAGTGGACCTTAGCAAAACTTTAATTAAACCAATGTACGCCCCTTTCTTTTTTTGTCCATTATTTATTTTATTTATTCGTTCTTTTGCGCATTTCATTCTTTCACCATTTATATGTAGGCCTTGAAATACGAATCGGACGATGCATCAAGATAGCAAGCGGTTAAAGTGAAATCTTTGCATCAATAACAATAATTACATTTTAAATCTACGCTCAAATTTATGTCATGTTTTGCTTTTCACTTGATATTGGAAATTGGTTTCTAATTGCTTCTTGTACACAATAACTAAGCCACGTAAAGGTAATATGTGTACAATTACTTGTATCTTAATCTCATACCACATTAAGTTAAGTTTTAAACTATTTGCAGAAATATAACGTTCAACGTTGCATTCCTTTTATGAATTTCCCATTATAAATTCGTCATGAAATACCTTCATGTTTAACTGTGGTTATTTGCGGATTTATACGTGACTTTTTATATCAAATTGATGGTACAACTTTGACAAAGTATAACATCTCACCTTTCTATTCTGACCAAGTTGTCAGTAAGTTTTTTGTTGGCAATGTGCACAACAAAATCAATGTACTGAAATGAGGAATGTAGTGTAATATATTGAATCTTAAATTGCCATACCAGAATTCAATATTGTCTTTTTTATTTAAATAAAAAGTTGGCATTTACGTCTGATATCTACTATAGTAGAGATTAGATTGACCAATGAGTGTTATTATACTGGTCATATTCAATAACTGACATTCTTGAAGAAAAAAACAATTATACAATAATTGTATAGTTTACCTTTCATCCACGTTGTGTTTACGTCCAAGGTCGGTTATTAAGATTAATTTTAGATAAATTATTTTAGCGATCAAACAAAAATAGTACAGTTCCCGGTCGATTCGGGCATTATTTGTGTCAGATCCCGCGTAGCTTTAGTAGTTTGTGACCGTTGACGCAAATTTCACATCGCAAATTATTTGCGAATTTTCACAATGCCGTCTGGTCACTGTTCTAGTCTGATACAATAATTATGTTACTTCCGTAATTTCTGTGATATAAAATAAATTATTTGTAAAACACATGGCTACAATGTGCGATGTACAAATAGTACAGACCCGTGAAGGCCTCCTTTAAGTGACCTCTCAATCAGCCCTCACATGGACCTCGGCATGGGCTAACTGGTCGGTCACTATAAGGTGAGGAGGCACTTGTACTATTTCTAATATATAATCGCACGCTATAAAGAACAATGCTTCCATGTCTATCAGTTTATGCAATATCCCTGCTTTAACTTTGATGCGATAGTCTTGAACTAAAACTAAATATCATAAATATCCGTACCTTTCTGTCAACCATCAGTTGACCATTGGAGATTAAAGGAACTTCCAGCGACTGTGTGCTTCGTATTGCCTTGACAAATAGATTATGTCGGATTGGTTAACAAAATTATTTGCTTGAATGTTCCTTAAGTTATCAACGTCAATAGCTTTATCTATAACTGACCCCTGTTTTATTTGTCAATATTATATAATGCTGTTATATATGTAGTCTCAAAAAGAATCAAGCAAATTGTTAACAATAGAATGGCCGAGTGGATATATAGTAATATTCATTCAACAGTTTAATTAAAACAGGTATAAATGCCATATTATCCGATTTTATCATACAACATCTCACAATGTTTAATTAAAGGCTCTATTATATTACTGTTTTATTCACACAAAACCCGTATATCAATATATCTGTCATGAAATCGAGTTTATTGCAAACAAATGTAACCAAGTAAGTTAATTGGAAATTCCCATTTTCTGATTTGTTATTAATTATATTAGCGGTATTCACCGCAGAACGAGTGTTGGCGATGATAGTAAATTGAACATATCTAACATGATCTATTTAAATATTGCAGGAAACATTAATAAAGCTACATGTTATGATGATTGTTTTATATTGTTATCAGTAATAGTTTACAGGTCAGTGGTAATTTTAATAACATTATCAATTGTGAGAAAAAATGTACTGCGAATAATATTTACCCTGCTGGTGTTAATGAAGGGTTAACGAGAGCCTTACACAACACTTTTTTCTCTACTTCAATTGACAATAACATTATGACAGAAATACGTTTTTAGTAAATTAAATTAAACGAAAAAAAAAACAATGAGTACAACACATTAATAAATAAACAGTGTGGGACACCATTTCCACTGTTTACCAGGAAACAAACTCGTGAACTTCTTACCCTGTATAATATGTGAACGGTAAATAAAATGTCAACATTTTAACGTCGTGTTATGTTTCGGTCAAATCTTATCTGAATTGAGTTGTCTTATATAAGCTCAACGATCGACCAAGTTCTCTTGTAGAGAAAATAAAACGATCAAGACATTGTACTTCCGCTTTTTGAGACCATAGACACCAGTGGTTGTAACAAGTGAACTGGTATTCATAAAAACGTTCCGAAAATTATTAACGTGCGAATGCCTTGGAATCAAATGTGTCGTCTCTAGCATGAATGTTGGATTATTCTCCTCGTTTTGTTTTTTTCTTCAAATATATTGAAATTCTTAGAATCCTGCTTTGTTTATGGGAGCAATATAACTTACTTTATTGCATTAATCATCTTCGGGACAAATGGTATATATGTTTTGTTGTAACTACATTACATCAACCAAGAAGCAAAGCGTATTTAAGTGAACGTGGATTACGATTATTTGCATATAATATATTATACTGTTGCAATTTCGTTTCCTTATAGTATCTTTGGTCCATTTCAGATATGTTTGTCATACTTGACATACGCTTTAAATATCGGCATTTAAACTTGCAAAACACTTATATTTTATTTATATATTGTATTACGGATCGACAGAAAACGAAGAAAATCGAATAATACATGTAGATTGTAAACGATATTGTATGGCCATTGCTGTAAATTGTTTGCAGCCTTGTGTTTAAGCTACCCTCGGCAAGGTATCGTGAACGCTCAAATTAACGAGTTGTATAACTTGTCAATACGATTGTTGATGTTGTTGTGCTTTTACTGAAAACAGACTTATTTATATTGCGAAAAAAATTTGGACGAATCAACTCATTAATGCACCTACCTTACCTCGTTTTATATAGAGCTTAGATACTTGTCCGAGCTTGTTTCTTTTCACTGTTCCTGTATAAAGATGCAAGTAAACAGTAACTAATAAAATAACAAGATTGAACTGTTTATGTTTTTTTAAAGTAGTGGAAATGTATCGACACATCGTCGTCATTACAGCACCTTTATTGATAAGGAATATTGTCAGGCAATTCTCATCGCGATATTTAATCATTTATATTGCCCGCTAACGAGTGATGGCGATGAGAGTAACATTAACACATTCTGATATTTAATGTCATTACGGTAATCGTTTATGAAACGATAAAATATTATTGTTGATGATTGTTTTCTGACAGAAACAATTTGATTATTTGATTCGATGTCATTTATTCAGTGTGATGAATAATGAAATACGGAGTTGTTAAAGGTCCCACTGGGTCTATCAAAGCAATAATATTGTATTCACATTTGAATTGATTACCACATTGAGACACATCAGTTTGATTGTTTGTTTTACTTTGAGGAAATTTGAAATGGTCCGCGAAACGCATTCTGCATTATATTTTGAAATCATAACTGAATTGTTTAATTTAAATCTATACAGCTTTCAATATTTAAACAAAACATGTCAAACAAAAAGCATGACAGAGAATTTATTTTCTTAGCTTTCTACGAACAACACACTTACATAATTCCATATATTGATAACTCAAAGGCCCACTTACATAATGCTTTACAGCAGCAAGTGCAGTGATACGCATCGCATTCTTAACAACTCTGTATACTTGCAATAAGCACACATCGGTTCTTTGATTCCCTTTGGGAATGGTGGCGAAATTCGTGAAAACGTATAATGGAGGGCCGTCTTTTCGCGAATATTGGTCGCGGAAAGATTTGATTCATCTGTTTTCGGTGATATTGTCAAAATATGCGAACTTTATGAATATAATATCATTTACAATTAACAAGTTTGGTACGACAGGTTGTATTACATGTATCTTTTAAAGGGACTGTCCACTAGATTTTGGCATGTATTGAAGCATGTCATTAAATGCTCTATATTGATAAATTCAAACATTTGACCTAAAAATCTGCAGTTAAAAAACAAGAATACAATTTAAAAAGGGAAAAAAAAGTAAACCTCATCAGGGCTCGAACCAGTGACCATCGGGGTCCTGGAGTAAAAACCAATTAGACCGCTCGGCCATCCTGACAAGTATGTACGATAGCCGTATTTTATACCATATATAAGCAATCCTCGTAGTTTTACAAAATATAGCGACAATAACAGAACTTTCCAAATTATTCAATCGTTTCGCGTCGAACGACGCTTTATGATTTTGAGGTTTTCAAATCGTCAAAAGATGCATATAATGGATATTTAAGAGCATTGTAAATGGTCAGTATTACTATTTCCTCAAAAATATCATAACAAACGCGAAAATTTGCGAATATGAAACAACTTTTTTTAATTTTGTCAATTTACCAATCTGTTGGACGGCCCCTTTAAATTAACTGTAGTACAAACAAGTGTGGACATGAAAGTTACGTCGTACAATTCCCAATCTCATATTTTTGTGCCAACTTTCATTATTAGAATCGCGCTTGTTATGTTCCTCTCAAACTTGTAATTCTTGATATATGAATTACATCATCGCCTTCTGTTAATTGCGTGAATAAAATGCATTTGGTAACAGCAAAAGTTTCAAAAGATTACAGAAACCAATGAATGGCATATGGCTTGTCTTTCCACGTGTATCCTTGACAATCAAATTCATATGTAACTAATACTCGAGGATATCCTTGTTCTTAAAATAATTTGCTAACAAATCAGACTAAAAGCGGATGAAGCATTCTGCGAAGAGCATATCACATCTACGTACTTTCTTTTCCTTTGACATCAAAGACATCATTATCTTGGTATAAACGTAGCAACAATTAAGTAGGTAGTGTTCTGCAGTCGAATGCCATTTGTCATATACACTACAGAAGAGATTAGCCTATATCGCATATAAAGTGTTTGTATTCTACGTGCATGGATTCGCGCGAAAGCTTTTATCTGTACAAAATGTCCTTATTTAAAGACGATGAAATTAAACTTACGTTCATACTTATCGTGATATGAATAAAGAAACATAGCTAATATGATTACAAAAATGAGATTTGCTGCCCTAGACCTGTGTATTTTTGCAATTGTTTTACATCGAAGCGGTGGGACCCAGTGTCCGGGACAGTGTAACAACGAGTGTGTTTTTAGCAATAGTAAAGATCTTCTTGAAGCCAACTGCACTGATATCAATCTGCAAAATCTGCCAAGAACTGCAATACGTCTCCATATCAAAGGACCAGCTGCAGCTATAACATTTCCGCTGGGAAGAATGTTTGTTCACTATTTTAGTGGCATGGCGAATCTACAATATTTGAAGATTGAACAGTACGGCATAATTAGTCTTGAACATAAGTGTTTTAATGCGCTATCCGCCTTGATAACGTTGGACCTAAGCAACAACAGGATTGGGCAAATCGAAGACAGCCATTTCATTGGACTGTCCAGTTTGAAATATTTGTACCTACACCATAATTCCATAGAAATTAAAGGACATGCATTCAGAGGGATGTCCTCGTTAATTGAAGTCGATTTGTCGCATAATAACATTGAACAACTTGACAATATTACCCTGCAAGGCCTCATCGGCGTTGCATCACTTAATCTCTCTTTTAATCACATTTCTGCGGTTGATGAGATGGCACTAACAGATCTTAATAATCTCACAGAAATACGGCTCGGATACAACACTATTACAGCTCTACATCCTTTCTTGTTCAAAGGATTAGCACGTCTACGGGACATTGAACTTCAACACAATGCCATTCTTGACATCGAAGGCGAAACATTCAGCAACCTTCGTCTAGGTATGACTTTCTTTGTTATGTAGTATTAGTATGCTGTTTATGCGAAATTCTACATTTCATTCAATGCGTAACTTACAAAACTACCTATGTAGTACCGCTGCACATGATTATTAATTATTAATGAACGTGATAAGATTATTGACACTATTTATGTTTAATATATTTTCAACTCAATTAATTTTAATTAAATAAAACATAGTATATATATAAATATATATATATAAATATAATTTTAATATTGGAATCGAGCGATAAATCGATATTTAAATGACATGTTTCGATACAAATGATGCAACATTGATTTAAAAACAAAAAATATGACGATAAACGTATAAA
This sequence comes from Dreissena rostriformis, assembly GCA_007657795.1. NCBI lineage: Eukaryota > Metazoa > Mollusca > Bivalvia > Myida > Dreissenidae > Dreissena > Dreissena rostriformis. The sequence continues at coordinate 319,116 of VMBQ01000287.1, forward strand.
ATAGACTTCAGGTTGTTAGTAAATAATAAAAATAAAAAAAAACTGAATAAAAGCTTTATTTCCTTGTGAAAATAACGTAATGAAACGATGCGAATTCTCTAATATTGGCTCCGCACAGTTGTTTATTTTTTAATAAACATTTTTAACTTTTTGAATTTCAGACGCTCTCAATTTAATGGATAATGCCATTGGGGCGATAGCTCTTTCCGCGTTTGACGAAAGTTCCATTGGCGAGATCCACTTGGAGAACAATAATCTTAAATCGCTGCCAGAAAGCGTCCTCACCATCTTGAGTAAATCTTCGGCGGTCTACCTTTTCAACAACTCTTGGATCTGTAACTGCACGGAGAACTGGTTCAGAGACATCGCTTCAATTTCAAATCCGAAACCAAAATGTGCTGAACCAAGAAACAATACAGAAATGACACTTACAGACTACTTCGGCAATTTAACAGAAATATGTCATCACGAGAGTGTCACTTCTTATCATTCAGACTCCGTTTCAGGCACAAACAAAGGCGCTATGATTGCTGGAATTCTTTGTGGTTTATTTTTGTTGGCATTGTTGATTGCACTTTTGATGTTATTGTACAAGAAAAAGCGACAGAGGATTACGCCACGAGATGAACAAAACACTCCTTCTTTTCAGGTTGACACAGTTCCAGCGTAAGTGTGGGAGATCTTTGTTGAACTGTTGTGTTATAAATATACGTGTATCACATTTAGTTATTCAGGAAGTAAGACTAGCTCACTTGTAACTTATTGTATATAATTGTGTTAGTAGCATGCATGCAATTGTATATCGGGTAATAAACATCGGATAAATATAGATATGCTTTCGTTTTCTGATGAATAAATGTTCCCTTTATTTTCCATTATTACACGTGGCTTAACTATTTCAAACCCAAACTCATCATCGCAAAGAAAATTTTCCTTAAACGTTATATATTAACATTTCATAATGGTTATCGTCTTACGAAACCTTCATATCTTACCATTGCTATATTTGGAACAACAATGGATTTTAATAAGGAAAAAATAAGAATGTGTCAAATAACAGAACATTTATATATTTCACGTATCCAAATCACACCAAAACATGGCGGTATTAACAATATCTTCTTCATTTTCTAGTTCACCATCGGCAATAGTATCATTTTGCTCCAGATTGTCTTTGAAGCATTTCACTTTGACGTCATCAACACACACCTGTTTTCTTTCTTTCTTTGCGCTGGTGGTTTTCTTACCCTTCTGTGATGACTTACTAGAAGCTTCTGTGTGAACCGCAGATTTCAGATCATTGAAAAATCTGGAGAAAAAAATATCGTGTTAGTAGCTGAAATCCGCTATATAATTCCACAGTAGACAAAAAGACAAAGGGCCATATTTCATATTTCAGCCGAAATTGGTCTCAGTCAAAAGATCCTTTTCTTTACGACCATCTTCACCTAAAGGTCATTCCACTCGGACAGTTGGAGCAACATTCTATAGTTATAAAAGAGGCGTTAACAAAATTGGGACTAAGTATATGAATTATATAATGGAAAAAAACAGATAAAGGGCAATAGTTTCTCAAAAACTCGTCGCAACTAAAAGCCCTGATTTCGATCATCTGGACATAAACGTCATTCACGTGTTAAAGTTAGAGCAAGATACCCCAGTATTCAAAGAGACCCCAGCTTTATTCTACTAGGTGTATATGTTGTTTCGTTTTGTGCC
>VMBQ01000288.1:0-33899 GCA_007657795.1 Dreissena rostriformis
ATATATAATCGTAATACTGTTACAAGTAGGAAATGTGTGTTTAAATGGACGATATCGAAACCGATAGTATGTTTGTCCGACATGATGGTACATGATCCTTTCAGTCATCAGTCAGCCCAGACTGTTCATTCAGTGTAAACATCGGTTGCAATGGGTCCGTTTGACATTCACTTGTAAAAAAGTGTGTTTGGATAGTTGAACACAACACGATAACTTATTGTATTGCACATAACTCGAAAGAACACATTCTATTTGCGCTATTATTGTGACATACAATATCGAGTAACGAATGCGGTTATAACAGTGTCGTCAATTATAACCAGAATTTCATATCGCTTGTCATGAATAGATAGGGGTAACTGGACGGATAAAAATACTGTCGCGTATTGGTGTTGTTGTATCGGGTACACCTGCAATTTCTGGTATCAAAATAAGAACGATAAGCGAACTGCATACAACTTATATTCCGTCATGTTTAAGTTCAGAAATATGCATGTGATTTTAAGAAAATCATATGCAATATCGCATGATATTGTTTTATTTGGATATTAAGTTATTTAGATTTTTATACTCTACCCTCAATGTCTCAAAATGATCCATTATGAACAACATATTTATTGTTCGTTTTGTTTATTTTCTCTAGTTTATATTTATATCTTTGGATATTCAAGTGTGCGCTTAGTGTAGGCCAGGGTCTTGGACAAGCTGATTAATTGAGTGCGGAAGGAGCCTCGTACGGACTTCCACTCGTTTGACAGGCTCTTTGTTAAAACAAGTTTATCCTCGCGCAGCTTAATGTTCAGATCGCTTCAATGGCCACTAGACCTGTTTTTGAATGGGCATGGTCGCCGCTTGAAAGAATCCCTCGCGCGAAGAGAGATTATTAAGTGGCTAAAACTATGAGGGATGGTTGACACATCAAGCGTCGTTCAGATAGTACGCTTTTTGTCCGTATCAGTGGCTATGGGAGTTGCTGGCTTTGTTATCAATTGTTATCAATTGTTATTAGTAGGAAACAAAAAGCTTTTTAAGATTGGAAGTTGATCATTTTACATGAATCATAAATAGAAAGCAAGTCCAAAAGGGAAGTTTAAATATTTTCGGAACTTTGCACAAACTGCTGTGCGTAGAAGACAATTCAATTACATTTCCGTTTTCACGCGACCACACACTGCCGTCAGTTGATGCGTGAAAATTAAAGTAAAATAATGCTATTTATCTTGCCATCGTCAACAATAGCTCGATAAGTTCAGGATTTTATTACTATTACATAGGTAAACAACGTTAAACTTTAAAACATACAGAAATCAAATGGTTGCCGTAGGGACAAACAATATATGTCTGGTCCTCGCCGAAAAAACACCAGTCATCTTATAAAATCAAACGGCGATTGTATTTGGTCATAACAGAAATAACACTCGCGTGGCCTGTCGACGACTCCCAATAACTCCAAAACAAAAAAGGTAATCCTGAAGGCCTCATGCAAAATTTGCATTTCCAGCCGTTGAAATATTGATCAAGCATTAACGATGCCCCGCCCCGCAACTGTTTTTTTTTTCTTATCGTTACTTTCTCAAGTTGCGATAACTCTGTCACGTTTATCTTTTTCTTTTTTTAAATAAAGATTATTTCAAATTAATAATGCTGATGTATGTTAACGTATATCTTTCTTTCGCTATCTCCATCATCTTGTTACGTTTTTGTATAATTTCCTTTATCCTTATCTTTTTTCATTCCGATACTGCATGCATACTTATATGTACTTATATTATGCGCTATTCATTGTTTCGACATTATGTACATTGTAGTTATATACTCAATTGTTTACACCTTATCAGCAGCATTTCCAAATGAAAGAAGGGAGCCATAGCATAAGCTTCGAGCTTTTTTCTCAATTCTGTTAATTGACACTTTGCAGTCCTTATGTTAAGCATATTTTCTCATAAGTAGCTAGTATCCTTGTATTGTAGTATATTGCTTACATGCTGTATATGAATAGCTAAATACATTTTGTTTTAACCAAGCATTAGAACAAACAGCCATATCTATTTTTTGAAAACAAAGTACTGAAAAGACTCCCGAATCAAGCCGCTGGTTACGTGCATCACACTAGTGTATCCGGGTATATATCGCGGTACCTCTCAATGCTGAGCGAACGCTCTACAACTTGAGCTAAATCTGCCATACATCCAGTGCTTATGCTTAATAATAACGTCCCGTTGATATGAATTATAAACACAATCAAGCGTCTTATACCATAAAAAAGATGTCTTTGCTTTGCTAAATACGACACTATATGATATCCAACAGTGCTATACACGATGACATAACGCGCATACAAAGAAGCGCAGTGTCAGTGTATCAGTGGTCAGCAATTTTAATCATTTATACATTTAGAATCTTAATTATAATTTAAATGATGACATATTGTTCATTTGTATACAGTTGTGTAAGCGTATTATATGGGTGTTTACAGATTCTCAGTAATGTTGTGCACGAGCAGTCTTCAAGAATATTCGGTTAAATCAGTAGATATCAGTCAGACAGTACAAATAAAAACCGACTAAAATATAAATTAAGCTTGTGTAATATAGACAATATTCATAAACTTGGCTAACTACTTTTAATATAGAATGGCGTATAATCACGTGCAGTGGAACACGATGCCGAACATTTTGTCGCGTCAGACTGTGTTATTTGAACCGGAGACTATCCACTATAGTGATATCCACTTAAGAAATACATAACATTCAGTTAACCAGAATCGTCGGTAACCAGAAAACACGTTTTGTTTTGCTCAGAACAAATGCATGTCTCAAATTAAGCTGACGGTATATTCTTTTAGACTTTATAACTTGATGTTCCCATAGTTTGTTCCATTTTTAACGGAATAAATAGCTGCACTGACAAAATGTCATACGCCAATTGTCTATACAAGTATCGATGATTGTTTACCACAATCGTGTTGGGAAATGAAATGAATAGCTCATGTAGACATGAATTAGCGTTGTATGTTCCAAATTCTTCCTTTAGTCATACTGTTTATTTCGCATGTTGTCCGTATTCTGAAAAAAGGTCAGGAGATCCTTAACCAAGGCCATATCTGATTGTCGGTACTGATATTTATGACAGAGGCGTGTCATGTCTCGTATATCAAAATGGTAAAATATATATCCGGATATAAATAGTTTCGGCTAAGCGTTGAGTCATGAGTTTAATTTAAAAACTGATGTATGCGCAGTTTTATTCTTTAACATTTTTTTTTAAATTACTATTATATCGTACTGGCGGTTCAAATGTATATTTGTCTGATATGAAGTGCAAGGTCACCTGACACGCTCAAGCTACCCATGGTATTTCATTCATGATCCATAGTGACGTAGCGGAAATATTGAAGCTATCTGAAAATAAATTTAACTAACTAGATATTCTTAAATTGCTGTGGGTTATATAAATGCAACGTTCCCGTGAATTTAAACGTTGTGAGCTTGGAAGCCAAGGTTTCTAAGCTGTAATCATGTCTGCGTGAACATTACAATATTCGTTCAGTATACTGTAGATACACATTTTCATAAGCCAGTGAACGTTTGACTGAATAAACTTACGCATATTTTATATTAATTTAATTATTTCTAGATAGAAAAAGTCATTTAATAAACAAGAGTTATTTTTGAATTGTAAATAGCAAAGCGCTCAAGAAAAGAGACGATGGGAAAGAAAATTGTTGTGGTGGTGACTCTCGTCGTGATTGCTATGATTATTGTTGTGGGCTTAATAATACTATTGTTTAAGCGATGTCGTAGGTCCTCAGGGCTGAACGCTGTGCAATATCAAAGATATATGTATGTAAAATATTGCCTATTTCTTTCTTCGATATTGATCAATATACTAGTCCAGTCTAGCTTCTGACAAAATTGGTGGTAAATTTATGATAACAATATTGAATGCTCAAGATGAAATACATATGGAATAATACTTTTATCATTATACATTTTTAATGCGCGTCTTAACAGAAATAAGCTCTTGCATATTTTACTTAAATAAATCTTTTATTAAATATTTAAGAAAAGGCGAGCTTGGAGATGCTGCCGGATACGGTTATTATTCTGCTGATGCTTGCAGTAATAGAGTCTGTCATAGTTGACCGTGTAACTTACCAGCGAGCCATTATCGGTGTTCGTATCATGGATACAGTACATGTTATTTCGGCAAGAGCCATTAAACAATCACCTTAAACAATCCATTTAATCTCTTGCTGTTTACGTACGATTTCACCTGGTTAAACTACTCATGTACACGAGTGTTACATCAATAATCATAAACCACTTTTACATTATGTCGCTGTTTGAATTGATATTAAGTGATACTTGAATGAAATTATTACCCACTTTTCATATAATAATCACTCATGTTTCAAATCCTGAAAAGAAGTTGTTTTTTTAAACACACATAGCCATTTTGGATGCAAACAACACATGTTTGTATATATAATGCCCAAATTATCAAGTTTTCAATGTCAGTTTCTTTACAATAATTACGGATTTAATGCCTGTATAAAACGTAAGATTTATGAAAAATTCACAATTCTAATTGAATGTAACCTTACTGCATAGAGCATAATTTGATGCAATTTAAGACAAATATAGTTAGTTGTAATATAGTCCATTGGTAAATGGGTATGTGTTAAAATACATAGTCTGTTATTCGGTTATCAATACAAATATAGATTTTAATTGGCTTAAATATTAATTCCTTAAGTTTCAAATATGACACAGTTATACAAGAAATTAAAGCGATATTAAGTTTAAGAACTTCCAGGGACCAGGCTTCATAGAGTTTGCTTGACATTTTCTAACAAATAGAAAATAAAAAAAATAAAAAAGCGACATTGAAGTTTATATATGGTAGCCATAATTTATGAATATTTTATAATATATTACCTGAACCTGATAGGTTCGAGATCATCATAAGTGGGTGAGCTATTGAATCCTGTTTAACTCTCGTGTACATTTTTATGATTATCATTTCCAATATCACTTAGATGAATATATTTAAATAGGGGGCATTAATTTAAAAGTATTAATATACCTTCATAAAAACAATACACCTGACATATTAGAAGATCATCAATCATGCTTTTAGGGCAATTACCAAAACTTATGGTGGTGTGCTTAATGGTAATATTCTAGGCCCTACTGTATGAGCAGTATGTTTTACTTACTTGACAATTTATCCTATAACTTCTGTTTTATAGTCATCGGTGTGTTGTTACCGGACGCAGGCGCTGTTGATGATGTGTACCTGACCAGAAGCAACGCAGACGACCAGTTCCTGATGGCGGTCACATAACGTCGTCAAAATAATCAAATGGAAATTATCGTCTTTCTTAAAGAAGGGGATATTCTGAAGTTATCATATTGTATAATTTAAGTCTGTAATGAAAACTTCCACAAATAATCAAAGCACAACTTTGCACACTGCTTGCTTTCTTCTGGACCTCTTACAGACCAAAATACAAAATACAAGTTGAAATGGGTCAAAATTAAATACTGTTTATACAAGAAGTTCATTAAAAACTTTAAAAATTTGATGGTGGACATATCCAAGTGATTGTTGGAAGAAAAATTATCAATACGTATTTATATTTTTTAGTTTTGTATCCGAACCAGATGAAAACAGGAAAATGTTTTATATATTGAAGGCATGCAAATCATATATAAACAATTCATGTAAAAAGAAATATTGGGCCAATTAAACATATGAAACTGTTCCCTGTTGTAATGTAAAGGGTTGTTTCATTTACATGTACCTGTAAATGTTTGGGTATGGAGGTTGAATGCTCATAATTTACTTACATTGAATGAGAAAAGGATTTACCACATATTTCTTAAACTTATTGTGTAAGCTGTCATGTCGTATTGAGAAACGATGTCATATTAAAGGTTTTGTGTTTGATAGCTTGGCTTCTATTCTTTTTCGCCTTGCGATCGTTCACGATGTCTTACGCCAATAACAGTTGCCAGAAATCGGCTTTCTTTAAGTTGCCCTCGACACATAGCACAAGTATGTCGCATGTTTGTGATACTTGCTTAACCAATTTATTCGTGTACGTGTTGTCGGGAGCCCTACAGACACGTCCACACGCGTGTACATTCTCGAACAATCGATATCGACGACTTTTTTATCGTACACATGTCAAGAAATGTGTTATGTGTCTCTCACACTTCATGAATATTCCCTCATTCCGCGGATATGTGTTTCATTGACTTAAGCGCGCACATATCTATGATTACATTGTTAGGCTGGTGCACATGTACGGGTTTGGGTGAAGTTTACCTGACTCGATTTAGTCAGATGATAACCTCAATCCACAGAAGAAAGGTAAACTGATCTTGTAACGAAAAGAAAATTGTAATGAATGTTAACGATTGTGGCTTATAAATATTAATTAATAAAAAATAAGTACCCGTCAGTTAATATAATTATATTTTGTGTAAATAACATAATTTAATCAAATTTTAAGGTTCAAACTGTGCTTGGGCGGTATTAGAATTCTATATGAATACGTTCACAGAATTGTGTGGGAAGAATGAAGTATGATGATATTTCCTTCCTCGTATCGAGTCGGTTAACGTATCCTAAAAATTACATTACATTTGGTCTAAAAATACAGAAGCTGGGATCCCCGCTTGCATGGTCGTGGTGTATTTTGCAATTCGCTTCGTTTCGTTTTTAAGCGCGCAATGAACTCGGATTTTATTATTTATTTAATTTAGTACCTATGGTACTGCATGCATCGCTTAGTAATGAATTGCATAAACTTAAGTCGTACGTAAATACAAATAAATACAAATAATGTGCAACGGTAAACACAGGAATAAAACATTACATTAATGCATACCCATATGGTCCTATAAATGCTAGTGCGGTTGAATTACGTTATCAATATAACACATATACATGAAGTTGCTAATCTACTTGTTTTCATTCACTGATCATTTAACTAATCCCATAGTTTGACGTTGAATTACTGTACATTTAATTTTGTGGACGTCATTTTCTTTACATGGACAATATTCTTCCAAAATGCTTTTTTTAAATTGTTGTCATGGTAGGGGCTGTAACGGCCACATATGACAGGTTAGTTAACTTAGCAGGACCGGTAATGCATAATACGGTTTGCGTTTCCATGTATCCAGCCGTCGAAATGGGATTGTTGGAAGAAGGAAGCAACGGGGCGATACGTCTGGCCCTCTCTGAAAACAATGTTCGTACTTAACCTGGTTGCGCTGGTGACGCAGAGCACGGGACACAGGCGGACGGAAGTGATAATGAACGACAATGTTGGGAACATGACAAGACTATAGGAGACTAATTAAATAGTAAAGAAGATTCGAAGATATTTTTTACGTGGTTGTATTACTATATGTATGAAAAATAGCTATGCTTTAAAAATATTAAAGGTTCGGATGCCTCTGTTGGTAGTGATGCGTCATACAAGAGTTCTTATAGTCGAGATTCTCGATAAACCTGGGACAAGAATAAGCTGTGTGAAGCTGTATTTGTTCTTTTCCTATATTTATTTTCATTTTGTTGTGAATAATATGTTTAATACTGCTGTTAAATGTAATGGCACATGTTTTATTGACAAGTGTAACTTTGCTTTTCAGTGTAATTTATAAACAAATTGACTGAATATGCTGGCTATATGTTCTTTAGCTCGTGGCTTTGTTAACAAAAGTATTTATTCAGGAGAAGAATTCATGTTATGTCGTAGTACAAGGTGACAGAGTGTACATGGGATCATATTAATGATCAGAAAACTAGCGCGAAAACGTATATAGTTTCTTTCCATGTTTTTTATTTTTAATTTGGTATGCATATTTAACAAGTCCATGATTAGTGCTCATCTTATAAAATAAGTAAACGATAAGTCAGTTTATATGTTTTTGTAACGCCTTTATGAAACGCTCACATGCTTCAGAAGGAAACATGGGTATCCACCAGCCCGTCTTATCCGACGTAAATGTATATCTGCCGGAACCACTATATGTGTTTTTACTAACAATGTTCTCATTTTTACTTTAATGATTGAAAATAATGCCCTGGGTCATATACCACCGTTCGAAGCTTGCATTCAACTATATTTTAAAATTGTCGTATTATGATTAGCTGTGGTCTAGCCACAAACTGCGTCAGTGGAGTTATATTTAGTAACGGCTGTGGGCAAACTTCCAATATAATGTTTTACTTATTAAAACTCACGGTGTTTAACAGTAGTAGCCAAGCGATGTTAAACTTTCACGAGAGTTTTGTTTGGAAGTGTATTTTATTAAAATAATATACACAAATAAATGTATGTTTATGTTTACACGTGCCGTCATTTCATGCCATGTTTTTTAAACAAATTCAACAGTTATGTTTGTAGCAAATGTCCAAGACAAGTTAAACAAAATATAGTATACAGTGACATTTATAGCATGTCATCAAACGAAAGAATGCTCAACATATAGATAAAGCCTCAAAGGTTTTCATCATAAAAACTGCATTTCAATAAAGGCCATGTTCTGCCCAACTGTGGCGAATTTGAGCTTCGAGTTATTTACGAGTTCAAGGAGTTATAAATCGTCGAAAAGTGGTCATGATCGAGTAACGCTTGATGTGAGGGGAATCAGAGACCACCCAGACGGTAATAAATAGACAAGTTTATATTTTAACATATACACGTATTGCTGCAAACCGCTCTGGTTAATGACTTTAGCATAGTAAGTATGTCCATTGTAAAACAATGTTGAGGTTTAGTTAGGTTGAAAATGTTTAAAGTTTTTAATAAATATCCTTAGAAGTGTATTGTAGATAATGAAAGTACTAGTCTCCTTCAGGTTCCGGGATGAGTTCGTTTACAATTTTGTTTTGAAATATATTGTTGACGAATTGGTTCGGATAAATTGTGTTTAAAATTGTATGAAACGTTTTGATGTTCCGGAGTAAGTTTGTTAAGTTATAGGTTGACTAGAATGTGCTGTATATATTTAAGGCAGTAATTCGAAATTAAGTTCAGCAATACTACATACTTAATGCGACCTGGGAATAAGAATACATCTTTTTTACACTAATCCTTTTACAGCATTGTTTACGCGCCCAAGTGAACAAACAACAGGTTTTAAACACCCATAAAAAGCATCTGCAATAACAATATTTTAATAAAATATAAATACCACATAATCTGATAGCTGTATTTGTTTAACTGTTTAGTTAGACTTTTAACATACACTAGTCTATTATACAAACCGTTTGTAGTAATATATTACATAGGTCATGCGGCTCAAACATGGCTTCATATGACGTTCCGTTCAATAAGCGAAAGACATTCAGTGACAGGAGCTTCAGTACCGCTGGGCCAAGACTTTGGAATTCCTTGCCTCAGGATCTAAGACAATCGGATTCCTTAGAATCTTTTAAGAAAAATTTAAAAACTTACCTTTTCCGTGATTTTTATGCACTTTTCTGATATAATGCCCGCTTATATATTTTAATCGAAATACTGTATCTCGTTTAATGTTTTAACTTATCCTTATTTTATCTCTTGTACTAGGTTTATCATTGCTTTATTATGTTCGTGATTTTTATGCACTTTTCTTAGATTATGCTCGCTTATATATTTTAATATAAATACTGTATATGGTTCAATGTTTTAACTAACCTTGATTTGATCCCTTTTACCAGATTTATCATTGGTTTATTATTTATGTCTTGTTTAAATTGTTTCATTTTTAGCTTATTGTAAAACGCCATTGAATATGTATTTTCATAGTAATCGGCGTTTAAGCAAATAAACAAGTTTCAAGTTTCAAGTTTTACATATCATTTTACATTTATTTCACGAGACTGTTATAACACACGACACTCGCTTATGGCTAAAGCGAATCAATTGTTGAAGCAACGTCTTTTCGAAACATCCTAGCTTGACAATTCGACAATCAAATTATAAAATAGTTTGCGTCGTTGTTCATTCAATGTCGATTTGCAATGCCGTGCGTCGCGACGAGTATGGCGTCAACCTCAGGCTACATTCTATATGACACTTATCGGCTATTGTTATTTTCCGCTTTGTGCAAATCCCTTGCGGCAACTTTCTGACAAACTTTAACCAGTTTTCATGTTATTTGAAAAGCATTAGGGCATATATCGTTTTGATGGAATGTATGCATATTGGTTTTGACAATGTGGTAGAACTCTTGGTAAGATATACGTAAGCCAGATTGAATGCTATATGAAAAGAAGATATAAAAATAACTACAGAAACATAAGCATGCTCATTTTGTTACCACCTGCTACTTTTTTTAAATGATATTTATTAAAAGTGATTCATCATCAAACACAAGGCTATACTAGAACGCTCTGGGACATTCACGGTGCAGTTTTTTGGTTGGGAAATAAGTTACTTTATACCGGTATTCTCTGTGCGTCAGGTCTGCCTAGTTTCATGATTAAGTGTGAAAATTATAACATTTAAGTGAACATTTATGTTACTTGTAAAAAAATATAAAAGATATTAGGAAGTTTAATCCCGCTTATATTACTTATTTTCATTGTGTACAAGTTTTACTGAACGTTGTAACTGACTACCCAATTTGATAATTATTTTTTCTGGCGATCAACAAAGCTCCACCAAAAAGAGTTCCTTCTAAAAATGGAGCTCAACTATGTAAGTTTCGTTTATATATTCGTAAAATTGTTGATAGTAGATTTGAATGACATTATTTGTAGAAATCTTGATTTATTTTAAAATGAGTATTGTGGACATATGTAATTTTATTTGACCATACATACCTAAAATATTAAACGTGTATCTGCACAAGATGCCTATTGTTTACTACCAATACAATTGTTCTGTATGCACTTATTTAAATCGCTTACATGCGTTTGATACCTTACATGTGTCATGTTATGCAAAACTGATAAACATGCAAAAACAATGTACATATTCTTGTAAACGTAGGCCTCTCTTGTTCTCAACTTCTTAAGGGTGACACATAAGCCGGGGAGTGACTTGACTGATATTAGCGTGTGCTTGTAAACTCTGTACATTATAAACACATGTCAAGTCAAAGAAACTAAATAACTTACTAGTATATAACGATTAAATATACGAAATGGTAGGAGTCATGTTATACGAATTCAAAATTCAAACTATGCCTTATATGTGATAAATAATACTGCCAACTGATGTGCATATTTTTTTACGCAACTTTTTCACGATGTTGTACTTGTTGTGTATAAAAGTATGCAAATACTTTTCTGTTGGATCGGACGACCGACTGTACAATTTCTATAAATTCATTGTAATAGCGTAATGTTAATAAAGAAATTTCATTTATATTTGTAGATATGTAGGTAGGCTCGGATATTCAGTTCAAACTAGGCGAACTACATGAACAGATAATCGCGCTCTTTAAGATATGTGTGTTTAATTGTAAAACAAAACCCTTATCTATAATTATTATTAATTTATGTGTGCTATTGTATTGGTTTATAAAATATCTATCATAATAATTAACTATGAAATCTTATTTTTATCAAACTATGAAACATCTTGTAAATAGATAACTAGATATAACACTTAACGTTCAATAGAGTATTTGTTTATAATAATCCCGAAACAACGACTTAATCGTGTGACTTAGGTACAAGTGACCTCGTCTGGAAGATCACGTTTCAATTGAAGTCAATTTTAAATTGGCATTACGCCAGTTTCTCGTAATTGTTTGTTGCGGCGAACCCATACGTATTTAAGTAAAACTATAAAATCGGACAGAACTAGACATAGGTATAACTTATTTATTATCGTGAGGAGACTATTATAAACGCGTCATATTTATCTAACCTACAACTTTACTTCTGTATCATAAGGATTAAAGTTAAGGGTGTGTAACACAAGTTGTACTTTAGAGACTGGTTTATTATCATGAAGTAGGCTAAGGCTGACACATAACATGCATTTTCCCTGTGCCAACAATTTGAACAATTATCCATGAAATAATGAGTTTATCTTTTACGTAAGATCGAAAATAAAATGCAACGATCTGAAACAATTCAGTGAGTTTATTTAACAAAGATCGATTTTATCACAGCATTGATTTCAACCATGTACTGTAAAAGTAAGTTTTTTTTTCTAATACTTAACGATACGTTTAGATTAGGCCTGAATCAATGCAGATAAATTGCAAAATATGGCATTGAACAATATGTAATCGAATGTACCAATCATATCTTATCACGAATTACTAAATACTTGAATTACATGCAATAGTCATAACAAAAACACATTACTGTTGTTGAGTAACTGTCAACCATGTTGATATTTACGATAAGTGCCAATAAACATGCCCAGATCGGCCCGTAGTTTTAAATTATAATAGTTGTAAAATTAATATTGTTAGCAAAGCAAGTAGTTTTTCTTAAAACTTATTTCTACCCAATAAACCAAATCCATTAGCGCAAACCCCTTTGGGTTTTCCATCTTAACGGCTTGTTTTGTAAATGGCTAGTTTCGTTTCTGTTTTCGCTAAGTTCACACCATGTGGATATGTTTAATCGTGTATGACCAATTACAACTGTTTGCGTTATTATGTTATTTAAAACTTGATTTATTTCAGTGACATTTATCGACTTTTGTCAACTTCCAATACAAAATAAAGTTGACTTCATTTATGTTATTTTGCCAGCAGAAATTTCAAGAGGAGTTTTTGATATTATTCTGTCTTAAGGTCATGCAAGTCTTATTGGTTCGAAGTCAATTGATGCGGTTAACAGTGTTTATGTTAGCATGGTTGTTTTTCAAGTGGAATTTTCAGCTCCGATTGCTATCAGATGTGGACTGACTTGGTGTGAGAAGGGTGGTTACGAACCTGTATTCATCCACCGGACGTACGCAGAGAACATGACTGGGTCTGCTATTTGTGTGAAAACCTGACGTTGGTAGGTTACCCGTGTGACCCCGCGAACAGCAAAAAGGGATGCGTTTTGAATTGCATAGTTAAAATGCTTGTTATAAATAACTATTGTTTTCAGCGTTGATAATTTTAAACACTATAAGCCGTTTTAAAAACCCAACTACAAAACATTAAGGTCAATAAGTCAAGAGTAAACAAAAACACCGTTAAATACCTTGGTATTTACAGCAAGTAGAAAATTAATAATGAGAAATTGTTGGTAATAGTGTACTTTCAAGTTGTGTACTAAGTTACAGACAAGAGTAAAGAGAAGGAAACATAAATATGGAGCCAATCGCAGATATATCTTTACATTACATTGCAGCGTCTTGTGATAGAAAAGGACAGCAATGTAACGCTGCTTCAAATCAGTAAGTTTATTATAACTCATGGAATAAAAACAAGGAATATCCAAAAACAACGGTAACAAAACTCAAATTACTTGCCTTAAAAAGCACGTTAGTAAAAAAAATGTACTTCTTTCCTAAATGATTATACAACGCTAATTCAGACATTATAGTCTCAAAACTGATACATGCGATTGTGGAAGTTGAATTTGCAAAAACTGTCACCATAATGTGTTGTGTGTTGTACACCATTTATTAACCAACACAACTGCCTTGGTTGAATTAAAAGTGCTCGCTTTGCAACAAACAACAGAATAAGCACCATGGCTATTATATACAATAGGAACAATATAGGAGTCTAAATAAGGTTCTATATAAGTATTGGCTTGCTGTATAGGGTCGTATGCAATCATTTACAATTAATATTAAAGGTAGGTAGTAGAATTAAAAGTGTACTGGTTTTTATACTATAATGTACAGCTTTAGTCCAACATAAATACTAGAAAAGCAAAATTATTTCACGAAAAACAAACACGTAGCGTAAAAACGTTTACAGATGCGGTAGATAATGTGAGGAAACTGAAAGATGCGAACAGAAAAATACAATTGTACTTTGTGCTCTTCCTAACAACGCTTCTTCTGCTTTGTTCGATAGTTCCGGTAGTAGTGATCTGCGTTTGTTGGAACTATCAGAAGTATCAGTAAGTTACATTTGTAATTCGGAACTTATTTGCATGTGGTTAAAATAAAAACGACCTAACGCTTTGACATTCAAACTAGTTAGACTTTAAATATTTTGTCAACGTGTGAATAATTATGTGGTTCACGAGCACATACCATTTGTTTGTACCTTTGTATGATGCTGAATACGTTCTATTGAACAAGTAGCATCAGTACACCATAACTTTGACTCGAGAAAATTCATATATGTAATTAAATAATCTTATTTGTAAAAACACATGTTCATGTTAAATCAATGATTACTTTATTCCTGATTGCTAATCATTTCAACATACATAAAACTGAGTAAGCTCATATTTTCCAGACAAGTGGGGGCAACTTATGAAGTTGAGCCCGACGAGCATTCGACGAACTCAGAACCATGTTTAGAAACACATTCAGAATTCGCCTAATCCGTGGATGAGTCGATTGTCAGGCCTAGTGAGTCAGTGGAATTAAACGTTAGTAAGCGATAACGTCACCCGTGAGACAACTGGGGGTGGAGAAACTGATTCACAAAATGATACAGCAATTCAATCAGACGTAGAAGATTTTCGCGACGGTTGACTGAGTAAAATTTCTCCACAACAGAATGACAAGCCATCTTTGAATACGGGATACCGTACACAATTTACGGTCAAAAATGAAATGGCTATATGAAAAAAAACAATTAAAAGATTGCAATCGATAACTATCACCTGCTATATTATTGATATTTGATATAAACATTTAAGTCTGTGTGCGCTTTTAAACAAACTGTGTGTTACCTATCGCGTCAATGTAACGAGTTTAAGTAGGACATTCTGTTTTAGAGATTGTTAAATTACGAAAAATAGAATGCAAATAAATAGAGAATACATGGTTGGTACCGAGATGGAGAAAGTTTATCCGGTTCGGCCCTTAAATGAAAATAGTGCTCGCTAAAGCTCGCCCTATTTCCTTTTTCTAAGCCTCAACGGATAAACTTTCTCCATCTCGGTACCAACCATGTATTCTCTATTTATTTGCATTCTATTTTTCGTTTTGTTTGAAAATAACAACATATGGTACATTTATGATCATAAAGGACTGTTCGTCGTTTAAATATTACGAATAAAACAACAAGGAGAAATAAATTAATTATGCCGAAGCAGAAATTAAATATACTTGTAAAAGTGTCTTAATCTAATGCTTATGTATTCATTTTCAATTTAATTCAATAAAATCATGCAAGTAACACGATGAAAAGAAAATCCATATCGCTTTCACACGGCTAGTCTGGTCTGGTATTTTGATCAATTGGCGTATTCTGTGACATTGACGTTGTTTTACTCGACTTAGGTATTGTTGTTTGTTGAAATAAAATTATTCGATGAATTACATGCAAGTGTGTTCATGTAATTCATAAATGTTCATGCTTGTCGTAAACAGTTTTTAAAAGTCTTATTGTGTAGTCCATGTTTATAAATAAATCCTTAAAGACGTAATTACGATTTATTGCTTATTTAAACGATACCGTATATTTATAGTTATGATATTTTATGAACGGATTCACAAAATTACTTTACATTAGAATGGTGTTATATTATGCAAAAGGTTAAAGCTCGAATTGGTTAACAAGCCACAGTGCTCAAAAATCACTATAAGGTTATAGAGCAGTTTTTGTCAAACACACAGTACCAGGATTATTACTAAGCTTTACAGATTTGAATAAAATTTACCATACATGTTTGACATCATTGACTTTGAAAACAAGCCCTTAAATGTTGGCAGAGAAATGGCTATTTTTGCCAGCAGTGTGTGTTTACATTTATGATGACTTCGGATTTAATAGAGTCGGTCGTATAGGTTCAATTTTTGTTGTTGATCATGTACTTTTCCTTTTATTGATTAGTGTAGGGTCTAGTGTGAGGTTTCGTATTTTTTCAAGCTAGTCCACATTCCCAATGCTTTGCATTCGTCGGTCTAAGATGGTTTCCCCACTTTTATCAGAATCAGTAATCGTAATTTAATATGACGTAGTGTATGTATTGCCCAGTTATGTTTAGCAAATTCGTCGCTTTTCTTAAATAAAAAACAATAATATTTCGAAATATCAATATTTTTTATTTAAGAACACTCAAACGTATATCGGTGCAATGATGCCGGTACAAGTCATGTACAATGCTTTATTGCACTACCAGTTAACATCTCAATGCACTTTTTATAACTAAAACAAAATACCAAACCGGAATCATGTTTGGCAAACTTTTAACTGGCGTTAATCCAACACCGTATACACTAAGTCATTTTCAAATGATATAGCAATACCTTTATGAAAAGTCAAACTATTAAGTAAATTTATTTCAAGTATGTCTTCAATAAAACATTTTTTTACATGTATGACCACGTTAGATTCTATTTAAAACGTACGATTATTATTGAATGTATGATATTGATAGTCTGCTTAAATACGTTAGAATTTAGCTTTAATCAATACCTTAAAATCTTCCGCATTACCACACACACACACACATCAGTGAATGTATTTAATCATGCCTTAAAAAAGATTTTTCAGTAAATAGGTCAGCAGATTCTTTACCAAGGATATCACATTATCGGCCATGGTATTGTTGATAGAGGGTTGTCATGTCTCGTATATCAAAATGTTCACATATATATCCGGATATAAATAGTTTAGGCTAAGCGTTGAGTCATAGGGTTTATTTAAAATCTGATTTATGCGCAGTTTTTTTCTTCAAAATTATTAAAGATTACTATAATATCGTACTGACGGTTCAAATTTCCGGCAGTCTGATATGTAGTACAATGTCACACAATTTACCCATGTTATTTCATTCATTATTAAACGTGACAGAGCTGAAATAGACACTGCTATCAAAAAATAGATTAAAGGGACTTGTTCATATATTTTTGCGTGTTTTGAAGTTTGTTATTTAATGCTTTTAATCGATAAATGTAAACATCGGAACTGACAAGCTCCAGTATAAAACAAAAATACAATTAAAGAAAGAAAGAAAAACAAAGTAATCCACACCTGGGCTCGAACCACTGACCCTTCGGGTAAAAGTAAACAATCCTTGTTATGTCACAAAATATAACGATAGCAACAGAACGTCCCAAATTATTCAATCGTTTCGCGTTTGTAACGCTTTATAATGTTCAGGTTTTAAAAACGTCAAAAGATGCATAATTATAATGGATATTTTAGAGCATGGTAAATGTTCAGTATTACTGTTATCTCGCAAATATCATAACTACAACGAAAATTTGCAGATCTGAAACATTTTTTTTCAATTTGTCAATTTACCAAAACGTGAACAAGTCCCTTTAAGCTCAATATAGTGGTGGGAAACAACTGACGTAAGATTGAGCCACATGGTAGCGAGTTAGCGACTACAAGTTGTAAAAGAATATTTACCCTTTTACTACAGACGATTCCGTCGTGTAAACTGTACATCTTTATAGATAGTTTATGCATATTGTATGTCATGTTAGTGGTCGCGTTTTATAGATCAGAACTACTTTTTTGACCCTGAATTGTAGTTCATGTGTTCATGTGTTTTCTGAAGAAGTTACTGCTCGTACTGTTAATACACAAAAAGTTGTCAAAATATCACATGAAGAATTTCATGTTCAGTTTGGGTTTGATGCAAAAAAGCTCTTTGCCTATGATACTGAATAAGAAGACCCCATTAAACCTAGATTTGAGAACATTCCCCAAATAAAAATAAAAAGCATGTAACGCTTACTTATAAATATTACAAAACTCATAAATTGAATGATTTTACACAGACCAAGTCAACATATTCATTATTCTCAGGAAAACAATGCCCCAAAAATAATGGATGACATCAAAAAATTCAGCAGGTTTCTTTCTAAATAAGGCGAGAGTAAACACATCCATGGAATTGAGATGGATCAGTTAGATCACTATGTGGCCGAATTCTTTCTGTTTCCTACAAAACCAGACGGTTCTGTCTAAGGACCAAGTCCATTAACAGGATTTCTTAGCAGCGTAGACAGGTATTTAAGTCGCCACTGCTACCCGCACAACATCATGTCGGCCTCAGGAACAGTTTTCACTGACAAGGGACACCTTCAAATCGAAAAAGAAAATGTTTAAAGAAACACTATGATCGCTGTTTCCTTTTTTATTTTTTGGTTTCAAACTTTTTATTCACAAACAAATAAGCACCTAAAACAGAGTATAGGTCAGTTATAAAGTACAGTTACATACATTTACAGTTATATATACATTAATTCAAACATGTGGATCCGTATCGAATAGTTTCTTCATAATTAAGTTATAAATCGGTTATTCACAACAACTAATAACCTTTACATAAATTACATAGAATACTTATAATGACGTCTTAAGGTTTAGTGTATACATGTTATGTTTTAAGAAAAAATTCGCAAAGATATTGAAGACGTGTCAACACTTTAAAATGTGATTGTTTTTCTGAGAACAAAGACATGGACTTAGAAGGATGATCTAGACGAAATACGGTAAACATTAATTTAGATATCAAGAAAACAAAACAGTTTTAAACATAGTTATTTACGTTAATAAATTATTAAGAATGAAATTCATATGCATCATAATTAAACATAAACTACATGTCATTCAAGTTTCGATATGTTCAAGACATAAATCGGATCTCATATCTAGAATAACACCGAACACGTTTTAATGGTAATCACACGACGATAAACTAAGATTCAAACGATCCCGGCTCAAAGTGACAAAGATGAACAGCCGGCCATGTGTCTGATTATTATGTTAATAGTTCGCACTTCAACAGGGCTAAATAAACTTAATATAGTTGAGTTAAGATAAAACATTGGGTTTAAACGTAAACATGGCATTTACTTAAAATAAAAAAAATAAACAGTTTACAGCATTTTATTTGAAATCGGTGAATGAGGTTTCATTGTGTCGCAAGTACTAAATGAGGAAGAAAAGCTTTTCGTGCAAAAAAAATGTATCTTGACAGTATAATACTAAATGCAGCTTTGCTGTAATTTGACTAAATCGTTAAACAAGTTGCATGTATCACACAAGGTTTAAGGCGGGCAGACTACATTCAATCGTTTGCTGTTAAACTCGGTGACCGATAACATTATCTTTGCAGTTCAAAATACAACAAGAAACTAGTATCATATTAAAATTGTTCAAATCATGAAGAGACAAGGTTAGGCTGTACATAACGCTCATGTCCCATTTTAGATTCAGTCGTCTCGAAAGTGTTACACAGAGAAAATGAGTGTATAAGTATAAACAGGTACGTTTAATAGACTCCTTATCTCGTGTATGAACTATGTCAACCCTACATTACCATGCACCAAGTATTATAACATACTGTTTATCATACTAATAATTCCCATATTTCCCATAATTGAGTGTAAGTGTGTAAAGTTTATACTTCCGAAACGTTGCGACACACAGTTGGATTTCCTAGAATGAATGTCTTTATTTCATATAACCAAACACTTGTAAGTTCTTTTCTTACTTTAAAGAACCGGTTCGTTTGTCAAGAAATACTATTAAGAGCCATTGACACTTAGATGGTTTTTACATGAGATTAAGAGCTCGTTTTAACTTTGTCAAAACGCTAACATTTGCTAGAGTTCATTTATGAATCCCTTTAATACGCCAAAATAAATCCTATAGGTAAAAATGCATTTATTTTAACACTTATCGGTCTAAACGTCAGATTAATTCCTTGTTTACTGCAAACGTCTTTCGGTTATATTACTAGGTTGGCGTAGGAAGGGAAATGATGATTTTCGATTGTGTGTTTTAAAGAAAAATGCTTTTTGAGATATGAATCAAGTTTTGCAAATCTTTTCTCTGCTTACTGGATATACAAATGCAGTATTTCAACATTTATTCAAGCTGTAAAAATGTATAAGAATTTGGGATTCCACTGTTAACTTGTGTTATGTATAAGCATGTTTTTATTGGCTGATGGATAAGGATAGGTGTCGCGCAGACAATTATCGACTCACGGTGTTTATCGCTCGGTACGCATTTATTAAAGTGACATGCGACGCATTAGATATATTATATAATATTGAGTGCTAAAGAAAGTTAGTTATTCAACACAGCAAAAGAGGTGCTTCTATCGATATTATTTAATTATAGATATTGTCAATGGATGTTATTTATTCTATGTGAAAAGTTATTTGTATGAATACGCTTAATGATGGTTGGCTGTGTAATATTCGTAATCTACTTAAATCATGTGTCTTTATGATATTTTAGAAAAGAAAATCTTCGAGATGCTGCCTGAGACGGTTGTAATTTTGCTGACTTTAGCAGTGATCGCGTATATCCTGGTTGTTGGATTAATACTAATGTGCAAGAAATTTCAAAGGTCAACGAAGAGAGACTCTGCGCCTTTTCAGTCAAGCGGGTATGATTTCATTTTCAATTATAAAATAAACATTTTCTTTGTTTGAATCCTGCATGAGTAAATCCCTCGTATCAGCGCAAATAATGTGTACATTGTCTTAACATCTATTGAACAAAAGTTGTTGTCATTAGTATGCAACCCAGATGCAATTTTTTTTTATAGTATACATTTTTTTACTTAAAAGAATCTTCCCATTTCGCAGAAAAGGAAATTAAAACATCATAGGATCTACTTTTATGTTTATGAATGCCACAAAAGCTATCAAAAATACAAACTGGAGCACATTTTTGCATTTTGCTCATTAAACGACTGGCGAATGTTCCAAAAGGCCAGATATTTCAAAATCAATACTGTTTTGCAACACAATATAAACTCTTATTTCACATGTGAAACATCAACTTTCGGCTATTTCGGACATACATACCACTCGTTCTGAAAATATTATGAATTTGCAAACACATCGTTGGCTATGTCAGTCTAAAATCGGTTGAATTGTTGACTCCAATTTTGTACTAGTTTTAAGTTAGTTAATTGTGGACGCGGATACATTCATATCGTAAACAAAGCAAACATGTGCGTTACTACCTATACGATATTGAAACTGAATATAAAATTGAACAATGGTCAAATCAATACTCTAGATTTTGGACATAAATGACCACAATCTAAGTATCAATTACTTTAACACGGCTGGTCCTACAGGAACTGGCCAGTTTTATGTTGTTAATGCAATATATATCGGACATTAAGTGATTGCAAACACTTTACAAACTATTCACACTTGAACCCGGCTTTGATGCATAGCAACCAAAAACTGTTTTTAAATCATCAATATTTTGTCAAATTGCTGGCTAGATTTAGCTTCCCGTAGTTATATGTATCGTGCACAATGCTTTAACTCGGCTCTTCTGATTGATGGCAAAGGTTTGTTACTATAGGCGTATGCTTGTTCTATTTATGGAAATAAGAAACTTTTTAACATGTTGTTCTGAAAATATGTGTACACTTTTTGTTACAAAAAAGCGACTTTAAACTCATGTTTACACCTACTTATAAACATACAAATAAGTATTGTGTTATTTCAAAAAGCATCAAACCAAACTTGAGTAAACATGATCCTTCCACTAAACGACATAAATCATGCGAATGATCATGGTAATGCTCGCATGGTAATTGCAAAAAAATCTAAACTAAAATGGTAAAATGTGGAAGTATATGAGTGAGTATGTACATGTTTGAAGAAATGCGTATATATGTGTGCATATGTATGAACACAATACATTATAATTTAACTGCATTTTAAAGATTGGAATAAAAATTTCATAATTAATTAATTATTAATCATTTCAATTTGTTTGAATGTTGATAATTATAGTCAATTAGAATTAATGTTAAGATATTATATTAATATTGCTGACTACAAAATAGGAATTTTGATTTTTGTGAATATTATTTTTAGGTTGGTACAGTAAATATCTATATTATTATTATAGTAATTATTGTTATAATTAATATAGTTATTATTATTGATATAACAATATAATGTTATTGTTATAATTATTATTATCAAATTCAATTTGGAAAATTACAATTTATTTAATATTAATTTATTTTGGCGCAATTGTATATCACATGGTAAAGTACGACGTCATGACGTCATTTTCTGTCGTATTTGACGTTGTAAAACATTTACTGTATTGGTGTATATATGACAGTTATAACTATGTAGTGAATTCGTATTTGTAAACTTTGATAAAGCCCGTTTTGGCGAAATATTAGAATAAAAGAGTGTTTTTACTATGAAATATGTATATCTTTTTCCCTACTGGATATAAAACTGAGTAAAATGGTAAGACAGAAACTGTGCAGCATTTCTAAAGGGTTGTCTTATTCAACTGCCGGAAGGTCCGGACCGATGAGCTCGTACATATACAATTTTATACGAATACGCATATAACGCTCAACTATAAATGTATCTAATTTTGAAGCAGCGAAAAAAAATTATATCTCGCATTTTTTATTGCCAATAATCAATGGTTAAAAGTTTGTTTGTCCTTAACAGAGCTTGTCAATAGCGATCGAGTCTGTTGGAAGAAGGGGTGGAGGACGGGCCGACACATCCTGCAAACCCTCTCAAGATCTCGCCATATCACGCTGGTAACGACAAACTAGTGTCGACCATGTTTTGCAATGGCCTCGCATCATAACATTAAACAACGAAGTGTGTTGGTCCTAAATTGTGCCGAACTTGATCATCATTAACACTGCATCGGTTATAGATTGTACGGTTTGCTGGTTATGTACATCGAAGTACTTTACCCAAATGCTATTCATTTAATTGAGTCAGAATACACATCGTTTTACGTTCATGTTTACACAATGCTTTCTAATGCCTTCAATGATTGTTTAAGGACTATGGAATAATAGCCAACGCTTATGTCCTTTTTGTAGTAGCAACCATCTTAATAATTTTGAATGACAGCTACATGTCGAACAAGAACCAATAAATTTGTATAGTACCCGCATATGTATTTTCAATGAAAATGCATTCAATGATCCGAGTAATATACTATTTTACAAGTACTTGTCCCTTTAGAAGAGATTTTGATTCGAGATTGCGACGTTATTTACGCTAATAAAAAGACTACATGTTGTTGACATTTGATAATTGTGAAATAGTTCAAGGTTGTATACCACATGAATTGAGATTATGTTTTCATACCGGTGTATGGCCTCGATTTTTATCGTCGCATTTTTGTGGTCTGACTGACTGCGTGAACTTTAATTCAGATTGGCATGTGCAATTGTGTAAAAAATCATGTCGTCTTATCTGATAAAGTAGGGTGTTATGCAATAGCAAACTTTAAGTACGTACTGACTAAACCTTCAGCTCAATTTCTTAGATTAAAGTTAAATTTACAACTGTTATACATGTACTATGGGCAAGCTATTTTAAAACTAACGATTGCAAGCATTGACACATTTTCTGAAGTAGGCTTCGTTTAATAACACAAATATGTTATTGAATTATTATAATAAGTGTTATTATTATTATTATTATTATTATTATTATTATTATTATTATTATTATTATTATTATTATTATTGTTATTATGCTTTTTTTAATTATTATTATAATTGTTAACATTTGCATAATGATTACTTACTTTGTTATTTTTAGGATGAATCAGTGCATTAGAACAGTTGTGGTTAAGCACACTCTATTAAATATTTTGGTAATATTTTAGAATTTGTTTCAAGTTTAATTGCTCAATATTTGCATGTGCATGAGACGCTTTAAGACACCTTATAATGAGAGTGTAAATACTCACTCTGTGCATCATTTAAATGTTTACGCATCCTCAAACAGTTTATTATAATGTAGTGACGTCACGGTATTATAAAATGCCATAAATATTTTTAACATAGACTAGAGTGTTAGTCGTGAACTTAAACTACGCCGACCAAGCAGACATAATATATGTTCAGACATACTCACTGTTTCACGTTTGATTTCCGCATCGACTGGTTTTGACCTGCTATGATCTTTAGTATTGTCGTAACGCATACCATATCGGTTACTAGAGAATAGTTGGGCTTTTAAAGAGGTATCTCAATTTGCTTTGCATGGGCAATATTATTTGTTGGCTAGAGAAGGAAAGTGCAAGAATATCAAACATGGAGGATACCTTAAATTTTGTTTGATTGAATTGTTACTCTCTCTTATTTCACAATACTCGAATTTGTTTTAGGCAAACATTTTTTTTTGCAAATGAAATGATATAAATAAAATTCAATGATTCGATGTACCATGTTAGGGCTTACATTATTTATGTAGCGTATCAATACGGGGTAACCGACAGATAAATCTTTCTAACGGGCTATAATGTGGTTTCCGCCCATAGTGTCATGGTGATTTTCATATAAGAGGGGAAAATGGTATACTTATCTGAAATTCAACCTTTGTTCGAAAAAAAGCGTATTAATTGTTCTTATTTATATTATTACAGTTAGATTGTTTCGTATTTTTACGTAATACTTGTTGTTTTTGAATTATTTAATTTTTAAATTATTAAATGCTCTGTAGTTGACATCTGCACATTAAATTTAGGTTGCGGTTGAAACCTTTTACCACCTGTCTGTCGTTATATCGGTCGGTAAGACGGTCGGTTGGTCTGTATTTCATGTTGTGTAGTTTGCTGTATTAATTTACGCGTGTCCATTAGGAGGTAAGTCGGTTTTTTCTGTTATTTTACCACACGGTCGATTGTAAAGTAGACAGGTGTGTTTCCATACTAGTTCTAATTGTTGCTTCAACCAACGATCATCACACTAAAACTGTTTGTTATGTTGGATGAAAGGAAGACGAGTATCGATTCAAGAAGGTCGCAATCCTGGTTAACCCAACATTCGTTTACGCGGGCTTTCTAGAAAATTCTTTAACATATAATCATCTTCATTTGCTAACTGGTAAGTCGGGAGGAAAGTCAGATGCCTATCGCCTTTAAGATACAAGGCGATGGACAAGGTTACAAGGCTTGTAACAGGATAAAAACAGGTTTCTCCAGTTAATTAGTCCGGCCTCCTTGCCCCCAATTCCTGTAGTCGCGCCTGACATACATATGTATGTTTCTCATAAACAATCGCTTACAGCTGAAACAATTTTGTTTACGTATGTTTACTTTAATACGAACATGATATGCAGTTTATGTATCCGCTTGGTAACAGGAAGCTACCAAGTAAACCATAGAAAGAAAACTGGACTTTCCAAATGGATTGCGTGTTTTGTCAATGATTATTTTCTTTTTTGTAAACGTGAATTGAAAATAAACTATTTGTATTCATTAATACCACTACTAAGCAATTATTACGTTAAGTATGTTATTTTTCAAATAACATTTCCGTGTTGTTTTCGCCTTATTCAATTTATTAAATTTGAAGTTATTGTAAATTTAACAAAATTTTACCAAAACAGAATGACAATTCAACAATATATACCGGATCTCGTTCTACGGGCCGAAGAAATGAATAGACAATGTGTGGCTCCTCATAAACATAAGCGGTGTAAACCGTTGCAATAAAAGTCTAGTATTCGCACCAAAAGCTTGAAAGCATACTCGAAATTATGAAGTTAATTGGTTTATTTATGTTTGACCTTTGATATGTTATGGATCATTAACTCATTTGCTAAATATGTCAATACTCAGTTTGTCGCACTGTTTCCTTATTTATAATATTAAGGTATAAATATTACGATGTCAATATTCGGATAAGTGGATCTTCGAATTTCTCCACCCTGGGCGTATTCATTGCAACATTGCAAATAAAACTTATTTAATTTAGCTTAGCAAATTGCCCGGTAAGAAAGGCCAATACAACGTTGTTTTGCATAGGTAAACACATTTAAAAAAGCCAAGGTTACACTTATAGTCCAGCTCATTGGTTATAATATGGTGCAGCGTTGTATAGGCCTTAAGACGCTACCAACATATGTAGTTGTGTTGAATACATGGAGTTTGCATAAGCAGCTTTATGACCTGCGAGATCAGGAGGTGCGATCAATACACCTGAATAGAATTGCCAAAAAGCGTGATTTTTAAGAAAATGTCCTTAAAGGTCGTTTTCATGACTAAGATATGAACTTGATTGTCTGCAGTAATGTGTTGAGAAAATTTAAATAATATTAGTACTTTGTTTATTTTATTGGATACTATTTTCACTGCATACTTTGATTTATGATATGTTGGTTCTTAAAAAGGAAATAACATAAAGGTTTGTACACAAAATTTTAAATTACGCTGCAGTGTCGCCTATTGTATATTTGCAAAATGATGATATGTTTATTAAACAAATAAATCCACATGTAAAAATAATTGGAAGTCGCTTTCATAAATTGTTTGAAATACAATATAGCAATATACATTGTTGCCATACACTGTAGCAGGATATCAATAGAATGCGGAAGTTTGTCAACAAACCCACGCAGACGGCCTTTTGTAATTGCAGACAAGATCGAGTTTATAGTACATTATTCAGTTCACCTATGCATGGGATTTAAAAGACATCGACTCTATTGTAAGGGCACACTAACTCGCGGCTAACAGATAACACATAAACAGACACACTACTAGTTAGACAAAACAATCTGATATTCACATTTTATCTATCGCCTCCTTGACGTATGAACTTTAACATTTATTGAAAGTGTCCGACAACTACAGAGTAAAGATAAGATACCCAGACAACTCAAGTGTCAATTTGTATTTGTGATAATCTCAAGGTATTCTTAAAAACACTCGAAATGTTATCTAAGGTGATCAAACTACATAGAGAACGGCATTTTAATGTTTCATTGTGTCAATATGTGCTGCCAAATAACTGTGGGCGCACTAATACTTCCCATGTGTTAATTTCATTAATCGTATGACAATGTTCATACATTAACATGAATGTTAAAATTCAGTTAAGTAGAAGTATCCATTGTAGAAAAAACTATGTGCAGGAATTACGATATCGCTATGATATAATCAGAGTGCGTTTTTTCTTCATTGTTTACATTTGGGCAATAGATCATCATATCAAGATAAAAAAAACTGCTCGAAAATTACAGCTTAAGGACATACAAAAAAGCTTTTAAGACTAGTTAAATGGAAAAATACATTGTCTTGGCAATGGGGTTTGGAGTGATAGGGATCGTATGTGTTGCGGTGTGTGCATACGTCATCATTCGTTGTCAGAAGGTGAAAAGTACCAATGGAAACACTGAGCTGGAATACAGGTAGGCTATATTTCCATTCTGTTAAACTAAATGCTTCTGTGTATGCTACTCAAAGCATCACACAAACGAGATTTAAATAATGATTTGTTTGTGCATTAAACACAAATATATTTTTTTGTTTAATTTGCATAAGTTTTTCCTTTGGCACGTGTACATTATGAACATAGTCTGATATATTATGTAATGTCTATTAAACAGGGATGAACATGGAATGATATCCCACGAACAATCGGATGAAAGACTGTGCCCTGGAGATTGATAACTTCCCGCATTGGAAAACTGCAAGACCCATAACTGTGTTTGTTTAAAAGCATTCCTTACAGAACTTGAACGGGTGTGTGGAAGTTGACAACTCTGATCATTTTGCAAAAGTGCACTTTTGATATTATTAACAATATCGAGAAAATGGCACACAGCCTTATGCCATTGATAAGGAAAATCTCCATTTTTTTCATAATAGTTAGAACTAAGTAGATAACCATGCATGCAAATTAAATATGTTATTTATAAAGTTCAATTAACATAATGCTATAATAAAAAAACATGTATACTATTGTTACGCTACCTTCACCATTATCATAAAATTATGTATGTAAGTAACTTAATTTTTCAGTTTTCTGTTAATCTTGTGTATATAATTTTGACAAGTTATTCGATATAAATGTGATGTTTCTGAATGTTTTCCTGTGTATTATATAAACATAAAAAGAAAATACAAGAAATGCCCAGTTGTAAATTAAACAGGACTATATAAAATACAAAACACATGTTCAGTCGTTAATTAATCATGTGAATATATAATCAATCTGTTCTTGTATATTACTTAGAACGAAGGTTTGATTAAAGTAGACAGGAACGGCTTTTAATTTATGTTAATCACCAGGAGGTAATGAAGATAAGTCTTTATATTGATAATTATCGCACTTTTAACATTCACATTGAACATGATGTTTACTTTATGCATTATAACAACAAAACGAAAATACTATTCGCAAAGGGTTACATTTTATATAACATAAACCACAACGATATTAAAATCGATTGTATTAACTTTATTAAATTGAAATTATAAATTACGATAACACTTAAAGCCGACCGAGTTGATGTTGGGATATTTTCCCATTTTTGTGATGTGTCGCAAAAAAGTCATTATGAGTCAAATGTGAGGGCATTTATGTCAGATGTGCAAAAAATGTTGTCAAAATCGCTCAAGAAATGCCCAAATTCAGTACAAAGATAGGGCTTTTCAATTTCTTTCCATGGACAAAATGATCTAAATTTAAACACGCGCGGGTCACATTTAAAAGCACGTGACCATTGCATCATTGTTAACAACGCCATTTACCATGGAGAAACCGTATTATTTAGAAGTTCTTCTTTGTTTTGAAAAGCGCGAAATTGGAAATCACGTGAAATTGGCGCTCACGTGACCCAAAGCGTGCATACGTCACAGGTTAATAATAGTGTTGAGGATTCCGTTATGTACATGATTAGGTTTCGTATTTTTGATGCTTTTGACATTTTTTGGCACAATTTTTGCGAAAATCAGTATGAAAGAGTTAAGCTTTAGAATGTATCTGACGAATACTGATCAGTTCTGGTCAGTTGAGAAAACCAAATTGTTGTGAGAAATATCAACTCGAACGGCTTTAACGAAGAATACCAAATTACAACTTTAAAAATCGTTTAAACGCTGTATTTGTCTTTATTGCATTGTTGAAAGTGATATACTAGGGCGGTGTACAGATCTTCAATGTATAACTTCTATACCAAAAGTGTACCATTTACTAATAACGCCTACAGGAATAGTATCAGGTAATCAGCGTAAAAGAAGGAAGAAATATTGAACGTTACAGCGGAACGCACCGAGAAGCGTAAATTTGTATCTTGTCAATTAAAGATAAGGAATGCATTTACTTCTCGATATTTTCGACCTTCAGTTTTAACTTTTTAACTTTTAACTTTTTATTTCATTTATTTGTGCAAAATGTTTAATTGATAAAAGTCGTAATGTATGTAATTTGTATATATTAAGTGGAATTCCTAATTGCGATAGTCTCTTATAATTCCAATATGGAATGGCAATATACATTTGACAAGGTGTAAACATTTGTAATATAATTACCATGTATGTATATTGATGAGACTTAGATAAAGATATGCTACTACTGAATACAATGCAGCATTCACATATACGCGTAATTTAAACATGCAAATTGCGCATTATCTGGTGATAATGACATTAAACCTATTGGATTTTTTTCGTTTAAGTTAGGTAGAATGTTGTATTTAGGGGGTGTATCATGTAATGTAACCCATGTGTAAAATGATCCGATTGATACAAATAGGGTTGTAGAGCATTAATCTGGTTTCTTATTGTCCTCATTTTTTAAAATTTAATTTGCAAGTCATAGTGTAGTGGATTGCATGTAGCAGTCAATATTTTATCACATTCTACAAGCCTGACTGTAATCTCTTGCCATGACCACATATATAAAGAATTTACTCATCCGTTGTATATTCCGTTGCCAAAAGCATTCCCTTTATGCGAGACTATACAACAACCGTTAACAAGCATACGTGTAATTATTAAGAGATATACCGTAATATTAAGAAAAGTAAACATTAACATGTTACTATTTTGATAAATGTGACACACACTTTTGAGAACTAAGTGATTGGTAAATAAAAAGCAATCGAAACCGTACAGATAATCAACGATTCTTTCATCAAAATGTCAACAAATATTTACTCGTCAAAAAGACAATATTTTGATAAACAAAACAATCCTTACAGAAAACTAAATAAATAACTTTAGGCGTTCAAACCACTTACTGGTATCACATGGCAATTTATGGCAATGATGTTTATTGTGAGCATATTGCTTGCAATTTGCATTTTTGTTTTCTCCCACTTCCAATCGATGTAGAGTGACTTGGTGTGAGATTGTGTCGTTAAAAATCCTGCATTCGCCTGAAGGAAGTTGGCACGAAGCAGAAATCGGACTGCTATTCATATTACAAACACGACTTGGTCAGTGAACTTTGTGGACCCGCATACCAGAGAGGGCTGCGCGTGGGTAACATTGACTAACGACTGTCTTTATCATTTCGAATCGTACACAAACCGTAAACTATATCATTTATATATGAGGTTTACATAAATTAGCTTGAAAGAAAAAGTAACACACATGAGTAATTTTGTTATTGAAACAAAATACAGAATTTACTTTTTTCTATATTTAAGTAATAATGATAAATGGTCGGTTATTTGTGCTTTTTTATTGGGAAAATACAAATTCTCTTTAAGGCATCACTACCGAAAACATGTATGCATATCATGTTATGTGGATGTTATATATGAATGTGTAGCAATATATATTTTAACTGTGTAAATTAAAACTATCCGATTCGACCGGTCTAATCTGCCGGTCTAAAATAGTATCAGGTTAAATTAACAAACACTTACATTTAAAGTACAGAAAATCAATACTGTGTACATTTTAAATATTAAATAATAACCTGGACAAATAGCTCAATTGGTTTAACAAAACGGTTTCAAAAAAGAATAAAGTTTTTGCTTTATTGGGCGTGAGTATTTATGTTGAATTATATATTATTTTTTTAAGCATTGTTTGTGATTTATATATACGCAATGTATATCCAACGGGGTTTAAATTGTATTTGTAACACAAAAATGTAAAGTGTTATTCATTCCGAACAACACAAAACATTCAATCGGCTGTCGTTTGTGTCATAATTTTGTAAGATTTTAATATTATAAAATACATTAAATAAACAGCTTTATACTTCTCAAGGATATCCAGTCATAATTAATATATAAAAATAAATAAAAAATATTTTGTTTTAACATTATATATCATATTGGACGTTAGATGGAATCGAGACTGCGGCTTTAGAAGATCAAACAAATATTTTCCTTGACCTCCGAGGATTTACTGCTGAACTACCAATACTTATTGCTTCGATTCGAATTTAGATCGTCAGATCAACATTTCGTCAGATCAAAATTTAATGAGATACATTGGTACATTTATGTTTATTTACTGTTCTTATTTTAAGACCGGCCAATTTATCGCGGTCGGGCTATATGCCACCTATTAGAACATTAATGTAAATAATCTTTTGGTTACACAACCCGACATACTTTTTTTTTAATCTTTACTGCTTAAGTTTCATTAAAAACTGTTAAAGACTCACTACTGAAAAGTTGTTGTCTACCTTACTTTCATTCGCCAATTAATTGTTACCAGAGCAAATGATCATTAAAGATGCTGAATTTGTATCTTTTCAGAAAATAAATAATATCTCTAGTCAATTAATACAATCTTGATACCCGTATGCCAGGATTAACACCCTTTTGTCATTTAATCAACATTTGTATTTTAAATACTCTTACCTTTTGTTTAAAATACTCTTACTTTTATTTTCAAACATTCATTATCAATTTGACAACAAAACAACAGACAGTTCCTTTTCAATAAAGAAACAAATATGTTCAGTTAAATGTAATGACAAAACTTCAACAAATGTGCATACGGTAATGCATAAAGGATAGTTCGTTGCTATTGATGCTATTGATGTGTTGCAAGAATATCCGTCGGAATTTCCGCATTCGGTCAGACAGGTATTTCGCTACTAGGCGCGGCATGCTTTAATATTATTTGATTAATAATTAATACACTAAGTTTTTCATATGACAACTCTATAATACAAACTGTTAATTGTAATTTAATGTTTACAATACAGCGAGAAATAAACAAAAATCGCATTTTGGACAAATAACATTCATCACCTAAAACGAAAGTTATTCAATTTTGAATTTACACGGATTTCCCGGCGTTATTTTCAGCACATGTAAAATTGATTAGCAAATCATAACCGTTTCAACTCGCTGTGTGAGACAATGAAGAGGATTGTGATCCTGTACTTGGTTTGCATTATGCTTTCTTGCTTTGATTTAATTACACATATTCCATGTGGGCCTACAAGTTGCGACAACGTAGGTTACGAATCATGCGTTCGACCACCGGAAGTACGCACGGAGGAGGACTCTCTTTGTTATTCGTGCGAGGATCTGGCTCGATACGGAGACCCTTGTGACCCCGCAAACACTAGAGAGGGCTGTGTATTGTACTGCATAGGTAAAAGTTCTTAATTCTATTAATGTATCCTAATGATTCAATGAGATTCCAGGAACATGGCATGTGCAAATTAAGACTTACAGTAAACTTTTTTGACATCGTCAAATGTTCTGATAAATGCGAGGGTTTAATAAGTTGTTCACTTAAAAGTGAATGTTCATGGACAGTCTAATAACTTGACATCAATGGAATTATTATTTATGTCATATAGACAAGGCAGTAGAGAAAAAAGAGCAAATATGGAACCAGACGCAAGAATCTCACAACCGAACATCGCAGCGTCTCGTGTTGGAAAAGGACAGCACCATATCTCTGTTACGGAAAAGTAAGTTTATAATAGTCATACTTGGGAAAACATAGCGCATCGAAACATAACAAAATATATCAGAAATCAAATAAAGCACAAGATTAACTTTGTGTATTGGGATTAAATGGGCACTCACTTTTAAATTAATTTGGCTAAATTATTACATAACGAAACAGTATTATGTGCTGAGCAAGATTTCTCAACACACCAGGTTCTGTTTTGTACGAAGTGTGCATTATTTTCAATTTGTTATAATGATATATAATGATATTCAATTTAAATTTGTTTGCATATGTACGTTAATTTTCCGTTTGAATTTAGATTGTGATCTGTTAGTGAAATATATTTCAGATTTAGGTCTGTTAATGAAAAATGTGTTTTCTTTTTAGCTCACCTGAGCGATAGCTCGGGGTGAGCTATTGTGATCACTCAGCGTCCGGCGTCCGTCCGTCCGTCCGTCTGTAAACAATTTGTAAACATCTTCTTCTACTAAACCATTGAGCCAATTTCAACTAAATTTCATGTTGAGCATCCCTAGGTCATGGGACAAAAGAATTGTTAAAAAAAATTTGATCACATAACCAAGATGGCCGCCATGACCATATATGGTAAAAACCTTAAAAAATCTTCTTGTCAGAAACCGCTCATCAGATTTTCAAAAAATTTCACAGGGATGACCTTTGAAGGCTCCCCTGAAAAAGTTGTTCAAAGAAATTTGATTCGTCAAAAAACATGGCCGCAGGAGCTCGTTGAACTTTGCATGTTTATTCGTTTTTGCCTATTTTGTGAAAACTTTCAAAAATCTTCCACATTTTTTGTCCGATCCTTTCCAAATTTGCACAGTGTCTTTATATCAATGAGGACACGAACCCTACAAAAAATGAGCATTATTGGTCCATGAAGTACAGAATTACCTCCCCTTGAATTGAGAAAATGGTGTTTATGCAATAAAGTCCAAATTTTTCATCCAATTCTTTCCAAACTTGTAAGGATTTAGCATGGTTCAAACAAGGGAAACAACTACGGTTTATGCATGTTCTTTTTATTACAGATTTGCCTCCCTTTAATTCATTTAAAATCTCATTTTACAGCAGAGATTCCAAATCTGACCTGTAAATGAGCCCCATATTTACTGCCAGTGCTAGGTTACCTTTTCCCATTTGATCATTCTTAAGTATTGGTCTTGT
>VMBQ01000288.1:34878-63947 GCA_007657795.1 Dreissena rostriformis
CACCACCACCACCACCACCACCACCACCAGTGACAAAAAACGTATTCACACAATGGCTGCTACTACAACTTATAGCCGATATAGGGGCATGCATGTTTTACAAACAGCCCTTGTTATGCTTGCAATAATATGTTCATGGTATGTTTTTAGTAGGGATGTAATCGATTTCGACAATATATCAACGATATGCAATTGCCGATTCGTTTTCAATATCAATTTTGAAATATTGAGTATCGTTTATCTAATTACCTCACAGGTTGAAATTTTAACATAAAGCAGGCTGTTCTTTGTTTTTATATAGATTCCACTATATTATGACACAATTTCATTATTTTAATAACACTATTTAATTTACCCTGTACATGTACATTACATCTAACAACTTAAGAATAATGCAGTTATATTTAGGTTTTTAAACATAATAGCCAAGAGTTAATGTATTTTTATAACTTATTTTAAGCGAGTCATAGCACCAAACACCCATAAATCGATATATTGCTGTATCGTCGATATTTCCTTTCACAAATAGGATGATCTATGGGTACCCTAGATGTATCCACCTGATTGTCATTTTGATCGGACAATTTTTGAAGGAGTTATGGCCCTTTGTTACTTTTAACTTTATAGAAGATATAGGGAGAAAATCTTGTTATCACAACTCCTCTGAAACTACTTAGAGGATTTTCACATTATTACTACAGAATGACCTATCGGTGCCCTACTTGTGTCCACTCAATTTTCATTTCAATTGGACACTTTATGAAGGAGTTATGACCCTTTGTTACCAGGTGCCGTGTGAAATAGGTGAGCGACTCCAGGACCATCATGGTCCTCTTGTTCTATTTATGACCAACAGCAACCAGACATAAGGATAAACATTATAATATTTTGAAAGATGTCAAGATATTGTTTGGGGTTTTGTTTCAATTGATGATATTAAGCATTACTGATGTACTTGGGCGTATTTGCACACTATACTGTTTTGTTTGTAATTGTACACCCAAGCTATAACGCTTTTGCAAGTTTTCCGATTTGTGTACGTAATGTTTTATTGTTCGCTTCCATCTGGGCATTTGCAATAATAAATACTGATATTGACAAAATCAATGTTTACCTTCCACACGTCATTGCTAATATATTTGTTTTCAATGTGTAGGTTCGCAATGAGACATTTATTTTTTATATCACATCTTTTCTTAATTTACTTAGTATACTCGTTGATATAATATCTTTGTACATGCAATGGAAAATGTGTTACAGACGCCACTGAACATGCGAGGAAACTGGAATATGCAAACAAAATTACACAAATGTATCGTGGACTCTTCATAGCAGCACTGTTGACGCTTTGTATGACACTGGCAATAGTAATATTCGTTTACTGCAAGAAGAGTCACTACAAGTAAGTTGACAAAACAATTCTTATTGCGCATGCAGATGATCTTAATAGAAAGTTTTCTTCCTACAAGTTTTCCTATATAATTTCTTCGTTACATTTACTAGAATATTTGCATTAAAACTTCATAATTTATATTGTTGACAATATGCACTCATCTCATATTGGTTCACCACTTTTCAGATCAGTGGAAACTTATGAATCAAGATTAACTCACCCAACAGCTTACTCCAAAGCAGTGTCTGAATCAGAAGAACCAAAAAGTATACCAAACAGTAGTTGTTCAGTCGAGTCCAAAAACATTACGAACACGGACTCTCGTGTTATTAAGCAGGAAAAACATCCAGTAAAATGTCGCGACGATCGACTCAACAATGTTCCTCCACAACAGGATGATAGCGGAGTGATGTGTACATGATCCCGTTCAACGAAGTCAAAAAAATGAAACAACGGAAGCGCTCGAAATAAAAAGGTGGACTTGAGCAAGTTATGTGTGCATAACATTTACATTACTGGACAGATATTTTTAGTCTGTCAGTTTAAGTATTGTAGTGTATTTTGTAAGTGTTGCAGACAAAAAAATGTTCAACTTAAATTAAAGGAACTTGCTAAAATATATTTGGCATTTCTGAAGCTCGCATTGAATGCCTCAATTTGATATAATGAACGGAATTCAACAACTCAAGTTAAACATGATGAACGTATTTTATACTTTAATATAAACGTAACAAATACTCCGTGGGATTTATGTCGTAGTAGTCCAAATTAAAAGTCAAACGCTAAGACTTTTGTGATAGTTATGTTGCATTGTGAGTATTTAAGCTTTACGTGTTGTCACAAATTTTAAGGAACAGAACAAAACCACTCTTTTATAACTAATACATACCTAATATGTATACACTCCAAATAATTCAATCGATCGCGTTTATAACGATTTATACCTATATCAATTTCAAGCGATAATTTCTCATAAAAGAGCATGTATTTTCAGTATGTGTCTATTTCTAACTGTCCTTTTGCTCAATTGTGTATAAACATTGCCAAATCGTCGACTCACCAATAAATTGAATAAGTACCTTTATGGTCGGATGAACGTGATGTACGATTTCTCATGTAAAAAGAAATGCATTCATAGTTCATTTTAAGTTGATGTGTAATCTTTGTCCATTAAAAGCTGAACAATCGTAAAGGTAAATGGAAATTTACCTTTATCATGCAAGATAAAATGCAAATGCAAGGATACGCAGCAACAGCTTACACCAAAATGAATATTGACTTCGCAACTTGACGTGGTTATCTAGTGTGGAAATAGAGCCAAAAGGATTGGTTACTTTTACTAGCAAAGCCTGATCTAGATAAACAAATACGGGTCCATCCTGTCTCAATATTTCCTATGTCCCCTTTATGCATCCGTAATTTATACACAAACATATCACTTTCATTTAAAAAAATAGCATTACAAAGTGAGATCGAAGCGAGTTATTATTGGTATACGTATCATGGATACATCGTCGTTTAAGCTAGAATCAGTCGACAGTAATTCATGAAACAATCTGCGTTAATATTCAATGTAAATTCATGCTGTTTACATAAGATATGACCTGGCAAAGTACTTAGGTTAAAGGGTGTTAAATCAATAA
The DNA here is from genome assembly GCA_007657795.1 of Dreissena rostriformis. Lineage (NCBI taxonomy): Eukaryota > Metazoa > Mollusca > Bivalvia > Myida > Dreissenidae > Dreissena > Dreissena rostriformis. Next base: position 37,915 of record VMBQ01000288.1, read on the forward strand.
TCACGAATCACTTTAAACATTATGTCGCGGTTAACATTCCGATATTAACAGTGGAATGATAACATTAACACCCTCTTGTAATTAAATAATAGTTAATATTTTAAATTCGGACTAATTAATGTTTAAATATGCAGAACCATTTGGACGAATCGACAAGAACATTTGTCTAGATAGTGTAAACTTGATAATTTATTAAGGCTTCAATATAAGCTTATTTTAAATAAATTATCTGCTGATATACGTCCGACATGTAAACCTTTGTTGTAGGACATACACGTATTCACACTATTACATGTAAATACACTTTATGAATGTAGAAAAGTTCACCGATATTTTAGACGCACTAGATTCGCTGTACAAGTATCCGTTGGAATAACCGGGAAAAAGGCCAAACGAATGTTAAAGCGTTTAACTGCATGGCACGTTACTGCGTTGTGTACAAATATACTAAGTTTCTTATGCGGGTGAAATATGTATAAACTTAAAAATGTTTAAAATATGAAACTATAAAACAAGATAATGACTAATTGGTATTTAATGTAAACAATACAGCGCGAAATATGTAAACTATCGCGATGCGATAAATAACGTGTATAACCTTAAACGAACGTTATTAAACTTTGCCTTTATTTTTTTCCCGATGGAGTTTTCTCATATATACTGTATTGTTGGTCAAAGAAGAAACGTTTAACTCAGTGTAGTTAACCTTGAAGGGGATTATAATCGTGTTCTCGGTTTGCATTAAACTTTCTCTCTTTGCATCAATAACAAACAATATTCCCTGTGGGCCTTCAAGTTGCGACAACGTAGGCTACGAATCATGCGTTCGTCCGCCGTAAGTACGCACAGAGGCACACTCTCTTTGTTATTCGTGCGAGGATCTGACTCGATACGGAGACCCTTGTGGCCCCGCGAACACTAGACAGAGCTGTGTATTGTACTGCATAGGTAATAGTTCGTAATTAATTAAATGTCTCTTCGTGAGAATTCTAGAACCATGAAATGTGCACATTATTACTTAAAAGGACTTCGTGAATGCGTTTTACAGTTCCAAATGTTTTGATAAATCCAAAGGTTTTATATGTTTTTCACCTTAACGTGAATGCGTTTTACAGTTCCAAATATTTTGATTAATCCAAATGTTTTTATATGTTTTTCATTTTAACGTGAATGGTCGTGAGCAATATATTAAGTTGACATCAATGGAATTATTATTTCTGTCATATAGACAAGGCGGTTGAATCTCAAAATCGAACATGGCAGCGTCTCGTCTTGGAAAAGGACAACACCATATCTCTGTTACGGAAAAGTAAGTTTTTAATAGTCATAACTAGGAAAGCAGAGCAAATGGAACCAAACCACGATATATCAGGTATCAAATAAAGCTCGAGATAAACAGTTTGTATAGGGGATAAATTGGCACTTACTTTTAAATTCAATTGGCTTAAATGGTACATAAAGCAACACTGATATGTGCTGAGCAAGATTGATCAACACAACAGGTTCTGTTGTGTAAGTCACGTACATTATTTTAGATTTGTTTTGATGACATTCGACATAATTTGCATATGTAACTCACTATCCGTTTGAATTTCCGATTGTGATCTGTTGGTAAAAAGTGCGTTTCCCTTTTCTTGTTATGCCCAATAGCAACCAGACATAGGAAGCAACATTTAAATTTGTTTTAAATGTACACCCAAGTTTTTTTCTGCGAATTTTCCGATTTTTTTCGAGTGTTCGCTCTTATCGGGTAAATTTCAATAAAAAATACGGATATTCGCAAAGCCAATCTCTTCTCTACTTACGTCATTGCTCACATATTTGTTTTCATTTGTTTTTAGGTTTGTCATGAAACTTTTTTTCGTTTTACATCTTGTCTTAATTAACCTTGTCTAGTCATACATTTTGTTTTGATTAAATATCTTTGTACATGCCATGATTTGTTACAGACGCAACTAAACAGGCGAAGAAACTGGAAGATGCAAACCAACTTACCCAAGTGTTTTTTGGACTCTTTGTATTCGTAGCATCACTGTCAACGCTGTATATGACACTGGCAGTAGTGCTATTTATTTACTGCAAGAAGAATGACTACAAGTAAGTTGACGAAACAAATCATGTGCATGCAAATGATGTAAACATTAAGAATGTTTTCCCTTCAAGTTTTCCCATATAATTTCGCTTGTTATTGATCAAATGTTTAAGTATATTCACATTGAAACCATCTTAGTCATATTGCAGGCATATCATCAAATTGTGTTTCCGCACCTTTAAGATCAGTGGACAATTCTAAATCATGTTCAACAGACTCGACATCTTACTCGAAAACAGTGTCTGAACCAGAAGAACAAAAAAGACACCAAGATCCAAACAGTAGTTGTTCATTCGAGGTTACACATATTAAGAACTCGGATTCGCATGTTATTATGCAGGAAACACATCTAAAAGAATGTCGCGATGGTCGACTCAACAATGTTCCTCCAATTCAGAATGATAGCGGAGAAATGTGTACAGGTTCAACGTTGTCAAAAAGGGAAACAACGGGAGCACTCGAATAAAATGGTGGACTTGAGGAAGTTCTGTGTTCATAAAGTTAACATTTCTGGACATTAAATAGGCCTGTCAATTAAATTAATGTAGTCTATTTTGTGGGTGTTAAATGGGGTAATATTTCATTTAAATCAAAGGGACTTTCTCATTGATTGTTGGCATTTCTGAATATCACGTTTTATTCCTCAACTTTATAATATGAACGAAATTGAGCAGCTAACGTTAGATACCATGAGATTATTTTATACCTTAAAATAGACCCTAAACAATACTGATTGGTATTCGAACCGGATGTCTGAATGTCTATTTCAGAGTGTAATGTTGTTGTGAGTTGTGTAAACTGTTCTATTTTTTTGTGAATAAGTCCCTTCATGGTCGGATGAACGTAGTGTTAGACTTCTCATGTAAACAAAAATGTAGTCATAGTATATTTTATGTTGATGCGAAATCGTTGTCCATTATTAGCTGACCAATCGTAAATGCAAACGGACGCAAATCTTATGATACATGACAAATACCAAAATGAATATTATCGACGTAACTTGTCGTGGAAATCTAGTGTACAAAAACGACGAGGATAAATTACTCTTACCAGCAAATGCCGATCGAAGTTATTCAGTACACATTAAAATGCATGTATACAAGTTAAGAATGCTAAACGGATATTGGGATGATCTTGTTAAACAATGGTTGCAAAGACTTTAAACAACATGCATATTCCTATTCAACGAAGACGCTATTGTAAGATGTGGTGTTTAAAATACGTTTTAAAAATATACAACAATATATGTTTCAACAAGAAGCTGTTTTCATTATTTGTTTGTCACTGGATTATTTATAAATGGGACTTTGTTCACAGATTTTCGGGTATTTAAAATTGTCACTAAAATAAATAATATGTTGAAAAGTCTAAACACTTATATTAGCAGAAAAAAATATTAAAAATACAACCTGCTCCGGGATTTGAACCCGGGAACTCTTAAAGAAAAAGCTTTGTGCTACCACTGCAATGCCCAGGATTACCCGTAAACGACGAATTATAAACTTAGTTGTTAGTAACACATGTATTTTCAAAATAATCGATGAAAAACACTTTCTTTATTTTTTCACTGCTTCGATAATGATTTTTCAAACAACGAACCAATGTTTAAAAAAAATGTCTTTGTCAGGAGTGCTATTTTGCTAGTTTAAGATAATGTATAGATGTTTCTTTTTTGAATCTATTTTTAAAACGTCATTTTGCCCAAACTGGGAAAAGCTCCGTTAATATATAAACGTTCACCAAAGCCACACATTATTTATCAAATGTTCCTCGGATTTGAAGAACCAAATTTTCGTAACAAAAGTATTGCGCCCCCACATGGTCTTTTTTTGCCTAGAATCCGATTGTTAAAACGTAGATTTGTTGTTGTTTTATGTCAATTTTGGTGAAACCCAATGAATTGACGTTTTTAATTTAATTATGTCTTATATGAAATTATTACCGCAGGTGCCTTTCTCATTTGACAAAATTCCAAATCACATTTTGGCCAAATTCCAAATCATGAACGAAGTAACATGTGTTAAGGGAGGACAATCAAAGTGACTATAGAAATATCATGCAATGGGGTTAGTTCCCTTACATTTCGTATTCCAACCCGTCAAGTTATCTATCGTGTAATACATAACATGGTAACTCAAACCTTTTAAAAGATACATTTTAAATGTATCGGCTTCCGTGTTCTAGGTTATATATGTTAATTATCGAACATTAAGTATTTATATTGCACACACGTTAAAGGATAATGTAGGCTAAAAAGTATATTAAAGATATACTTTAAGTTGTTTGTTGTCACATGTATGTTCTTTACCTAAAAACTAATGATTTCATAGAAGAAAACACTGGATGTTGGATAAACTTGTGCTGTTCATGCCTACTAGCCTTTATACTCATCCTGCATATACATAGCGAACTACTTGTTTGGCCTTTCATTTCGGTTAAAGATAAAATGCAGTTAAGACTTGACGACGATTTAACTCGTAAAAATGTATCAACATCCTCATTCATTTGTTCTTAAATTTTAATATATACATTCATTCGATGCATGTAATAATATTGTCTTCCGTACTTTTCGAGTTTTTAAAATATATGTATTTAAGTTTTATCTTTATTTTTAGACGAGCTAAACTTTGCAAAAGAAAAGATTGTGCATATTTCTCACAAACTTTAGCTCCCAGCAAAAAAAGATTCATTTAAGATAAGTCAGAACGTTTTGCTATCGCATGACCTATTTTTGACAGACGAGATGCGCAGTCAGACACAGTCAGACGGAAGGGAGCGGACAATAGTATGGGACTCGTGCATATACAAATTACTTTTTCAGTTTCTGAATAGATGTAAGAACATTTACAATGTCAAGCTATATCGGCTTCTTACGTTATGTATTGTTAAATGTTTTGAACGAAACTATATATACCGATTAATATAGATATCTAGAACTTGTAATTTATAAAGCTACCCTCGTAATTGAACACTTCACTGGCCACGTTGACATAGTCCGATAAAAACTCCGTCGTTTTTTTTTACCGAACATTTCAAAATTATCAGTAAGGAAACGCACTTGACCTCATCAATTTGTTGTGTTATAAAAATATCATGGTGTGACTTTTGTTTGTTTATTTGTTGAATACTAAACCAAATAATGGCTGAATATTCATAGTTGAACTCCGTTAGAAATTGAAGACACAGTGTTGATTGTAGAGGGAGGGGGATGCGTGAAGATGAGCAATGGTAAGAACTATGTGCATACAACATCTTGAACGGATTTCAACTATAAATATTCAGATATTATTGTCGCAACTTGAAGGCCCACAGGGAATATTGTTTGTTATTGAAGCAAAGAGAGAAAGTTTAATGCAAACCGAGAACACGATTATAATCCCCTTCATGGTTAACCGCACTGAGTTAAACGTTTCTTCTTTGACCAACAATACAGTATATATGAGAAAACTCCATCGGGAAAAAAATAAAGGCAAAGTTTAATAACGTTCGTTTAAGGTTATACACGTTATTTATCGCATCGCGATAGTTAACATATTTCGCGCTGTATTGTTTACATTAAATACCAATTAGTCATAATCTTGTTTTATAGTTTCATATTTTAAACATTTTTAAGTTTATACATATTTCACCCGCATAAGAAACTTAGTATATTTGTACACAACGCAGTAACGTGCCATGCAGTTAAACGCAACTGTAGGCACTCTCTCTGAGAGTCCGTTTATTATACGAAACACTGACAGAATAGTGTGTAATGCACTAGCACATCTGTTACCAAAGATCAGATTCCGTAAATTATATATACCTTTCTTTCCGATATTCATTTTTTTTGTCAACATCCTTGTTGTTTTCATCGAAAACTGAGATCAGGTGTTCCTTTTAACAAATCATATTACAAGTATATAATTATGTTTCCTCTCAAATTGAACGAATTCGATCAATCATTGAATCTTACACCTTCCTTTGACAGGTATTATATGACCATCGCTAATGCTGGGTATAAAACATTGGTCTGGTAAGGGTGGTGTTATAATCATCTTGTAAAAAGTATAAGCAAGTAATTTATTAAGCTGAAAATAGCCTGGATGAACTAGAACACGGAACAACACAATTTAAACAATAAAAACTTTATCCGAACAAGATTTCAACAAAACAACAGAAATATATATACCTCATTCACAAGTACGTAAAATACACACAAATACCTAGTTCTCTGTTCCGTTAATTGTTAAGTATTGTTCACAAATTTAAATGTCATATAAAGCGCCATTTTATGCAAGTATGAACACCGAAAGGCCTATTGAATATGTATCTCAGTACACTTCTACTTACAATATTTGTGTTGCTCAAATTTTCTTACTTTGTAAACTAATATAAAATATAGTTTAATAAGAAAAATAATAGTTTCTCTGAACTTTTCTGAAAAAAGGCTCACCGTACGCATAAACGTTCGTAAATCTGAACAAATAAAGCAATAACTTAATGCCTATACAATGATTTAATGAATACGAATTTACCATTTTTTGATACAGTGAGTTCAATATCGCTTCGGGACTTCAAAGGTTTACATATAACATACATATGTGTCATTAAAACAATAAAAAATGTGATACATCATCACACAATACCCCGCACACTAACTATTGATTAAATGAAATAATAACTAAACGAGCATTTAGTAAATAATCCGTTCACGAGTTTGGTATTATTTAAAACTCACAACTAAAATAATACGCAACAAAATTAGTTGAAAAAGGCAAAACATATTATATACAATATTTGCCATGAAGTNAGTGTAGGTTCTGCCTTGGTCCGTTTTCGGCTTATGGTCATAACGGCACATTTGGAGGCGTTGTATGTGAAGTGCCACTTGTTTGAATATGGGTTGCATTTCTTTACAAATTCGTTTTAGCCGCGGCGCGATAGCGACAGGAGTAACACGTCATCCGCTTGTGTTGGGGAACATAGAGACAGGTCGCCGATCTTAAAGCCGTATGGGGATGTCGTGAGATCGTTCAGAAATTCGTTTATGTGCACGATGTAAACGAATGGTGCACATATGCTGCCCTGCCGTGTGCCCTGCTCGATCTGGAAAGGTTCCTAAACAAATCCGCGTGAGAGTACACGACTGGTGCAGTTTTTTTTATATTAAATCAACGATAATTCGGAGCAACTTCCCACGGACTCCAAGATGGTAGAGTTTTTAAATCAGCCCGTTGATCCAGACTTTGTCGAAGGCTGACTGAGCGTCCAGATAGCACGCGTGAAGGTTGCTTCCTAGTTTGCAGCAGTAGTCCCAAGCCTCTTGTAACATATATGATACCATTTTGCAGTTTTTATTTTTCTGGAAACCGTTTTGTAGTTTATTGAGTCGAGACCATGCTGAGGTGTTTTGTATTCGTTTCATGAGCAGCTTTTCAAAACGTTTTGCAACCACTGGGATTAAAGAGATAGCCCTTTAGCATTAGGGTCCGTTGGGTGCTTCCCTTTACTTTCGTGCAGGGTGACAATAAGGCCATGTTTGAAACCGTTAGGTACTTGGCTGTGGGTCAATATCGCGTTGAAGAATTTGACAAGACACTGTTAAAGCCGCCATAATTCAGGTGTTCGTATATGATGTTATCAAGTGATGCGCTTTTGTTAGTTGGTAGTTCCTTAATTATTTGATCCAATTCCGTTATGCGTGTATTGTTGACACATTCTGTGTAGTCGTGATCGACGTCAGGTGTTTAAAGGTACTCGGTTTCTGAATTTTCAACGAGTTCTTTTTGATTAGGGTCAAACTTCAGGTTCTCTTCAAATGAGTATAGTCGCTTGAAGTGGGAGTGCCATCCTAGGAGCACCTCGTCGACGGTTGCTCCCGCTTTCCATCGAAATCGAGTTCACGACCGTTTTGTTTGCGATATGTGCATTTGGAGTTGACAACCTTCCAGAAAGATTGTTAATCGATTTCGGCTAACTTGTCTATTCTCTCCATTTCCGCTTCGTCGTATCGGTGACTAGCCTCGCGAAGGTTTCGTCGAAAGGTTTTCTTCATTGTTTTGTAGTTCACATATTCTTGTGAACTAATGCGTCTACCGCTCCAGAGCCATGCAAGGCATGCACGTCGTAGTTGGTGGTGCTTGTTTGTAAGCTCGGATAACCAGAATGGTTTTAGGAAACGTTTGTATGTTCGTTTTGCGAAGCATTTTTCAGCCGCAGAACGTAGGCATCGGACTATATGGGTGTACGTCTGATTGACGTCTGTGTAGTCAAACTGCGTCGAGCGCAGGTGCTCACTAACGATATTATACTTATATTCATGTATTTCGATGGGGTTTGACCAATGTATGTTACTCTTGGTAGTGCTATTATGAAAACGATAATACGGAACTGGCATTTTCTTACTAAATATAAATAATAATTAGCCAACGAGTATTACATATACAAGTAAATTATCTTTTGTGTAGGTTGGACATTAGAAATATTTATTGCAATACGCTTCTACTCAGTTTTGATTAACGCGTTCTTCTTTCGCGGTTGAATAAGAAACATTAGGCAAATTCGTTATTGCTTATTCAAGCCGAATCAGAAACTGACATATTTGTACTAAAATGATAAAAAAGAAAAAACAAAGTTAACAACATTTAAATGAAAATCGTTGAATATGTAGGTTCTATATTGAAATATGTATTGCTATACATTTCTACTGAATTGTCCTTTACAATAATCCAGTTTCTTTTCCACGGTTGAATAAGGATCAAGAAACCAATTCCCTTTATTCAAGCCGAGTAAGGCACTTGCGTTTAAAAAATAGTTAAATGAACCAAAGTGTACCACATGTAAATTCAAATCATTGTTTATGGAGGTTGTATATTTAGTTCCTTTTTTGCGCCTTTATAAGCAAACAGGAACAAGTTCCCTATTTCTTATTCATAGCGAATAAGAAATTGGCATGTTCTTACTTAAAATAAATTAAAATGAACCAAATAATACTACATCAATAAAAAGTATTCTAAACGTTTGTTGGATAGTAAAAATATATACTGCAATATATTTTTGCAAAGATTTTTAAATGATAACACATTTCCTTCGCGGCTAAACAAGGAGAAAGAACCAGGTGTTTTCATTCATCAACAGTAGCAAAACAGCCAACAACACATTTTATTGATTTGTATAAAATAACTAAAGATATCGTGTTAAATATATAGTTCGTCGCCGCGACTGTCGCTCAAAATAACGTGCGTCGCCGCGACTGTCGCGGAAAATAGGCGACTGTCGCGCAACATATCGTGCATCGCCGCGACTGTCGCGCAAAATATCGTGTATAGCTTCGTGTGTCGTGTGTCACCCTTGATGAAAGAAGGGCGAGATAATAGATGGCACTATCTGGATTCCGTAGGAGGGGCTATAAAAACTAAGAGCAATAAATTGTCATGTATTCATAAAGAAGTTAAATAAAATGCTTTGTATAAAATAAGCGTAATATTTGTGTTTAATGTTTATTTAAATGGTTATCGACAGTTAGACAAGTAATAAACACAAACAAGAGCTTCGTTTGTGAAACAGAATGCCGCCTATTGCACATTGAAGCTAAAAAGCAGATATATCTTGCATTTATATAATTACACAACTAAATACACATTAATATAAAACATACATTAAAAAGACATTTTAAATGATAACCCAGCCTTATCATGACATTTTTGTATATGCCAACGCATTTCAGTGCGGCGCACAATAACAATTACATAGAGAATAATAGGTTAGTGTTGATTATAGATCAGGTTTATCATGCTAGGCTTAGAAAACAAAAAGCACGAGCTTTGGCGAGTGGTTTTTCGTTTTTGTGCCGAGCATGAAAAACCTGATCTATAATCAACACTAACCTATTATTCTATTTATCCTACTTTTCTTCAGTAAACCTTTTTAATTAAACAAAATTAGTTTAACTGGATAATTTCGCTGGATTTATGAGGTCATTTTGTTGAAAAGATGACGTCATTTCGTGCCGTGGTTTATAGCAGAAATTAAATCAACGGGGCTTTAATCAACCGAATTCGCTGTAAAAGTGGGATAAATGTTTTTTCTTTTTCATGATCCTTTAGCCAGCGTACAGAGTATATATACATTTGAAAAAAATAGGCATAACTGATTTAATTAATGAAACAAATGTTTAAAGAAAAAAAAAACTCACTACTAGTTAATACCTACAAAGATCTATTGAATGATGCGCTGTATACATACCAAAGTCAGTTTTGACTTCTTGCGATACGAAGTTCTATATATCTATCTATCTATCTATACTGTCTTACTCCCCTTTCGGGTATTATTGACAGGTAAGTTGTATAATTTGGTATAGTAACTCGAAGAAAACATATTTTACGCCTAAATATAAATGTAGAATTTGATGCAAATTTGCGTATGCATTCTGAAAAAATACATGTTTGGATATCGCGTATAGCGCTTTAAATGTCTCCTTTCCGGTATAGACCGTGCAACAAACTCCGAAAGCTAGACATATACTTTACCATACATCACTTTCGCTTGGGCATGCGCAAATGTATTCGGCCAAAGTTATTTATGAGTTCATACATCAAGGAACGGAATGTCAAAATTAGTGATTTTCGTGTTATCTTGTGTTGTTGTTAGTGCAGTGCCAATCATGTAAGTAAATAATATTTTGATTTATTTCTTTAAATTGTTATTGCTTCTAAATATTACCAGAATGAATTGCTAATGTAATGGGGAATTGTGGTCTGAGCTCATCCTATGTCATGACGTTTTCATTGTCCTATCAGCTGATCGACCTTAACACTTCTTGAGAAGGATAACAGGATAGACACAGATTCATCATATTTTCCACGTGCTGCAATGTACTTTTTGAGAATGCATGGCCTAAATGTCGTTATATTAACTCTGTTGATGCCTGTTCAAGTTTTGACATCTTGACAATGTCCAGCTCTATGAGTTCAACCTTAGCGAATACATTATTTAAAACACTTGTTTTCTCAATTGTATAGTATTTGCCAGCAAACAAACGCAACTTCATTTCCCATTTCCGTCTTTACGAAACGTCGTCGAACCGCCGGACATGTCTGGTAAAATGCTCGCCGGTCCGACATATTTTCTGACTTTGGCAGACCGAATGTCCGGTAAATGTTTGATCTGCATAGAGGGTAATATTTCATCCGATTACACGTTCAAAACAGTTTCCATATTCTCCTACAAAACATTTTTCCCTCAACACAAAATATTGGAAAAACATCGATCTTAAAATAGCGCAGCGAACGCAGCGAACTCAGAGTTGTCATATCATACAAAATTTTATTAAACGAGTTCAGGAATTTTGTTGGTAAGCGAGCCTTTGGCGAGCTTATTAACGAATTACCTGGACGAGTTTAATAAAATATGGTATGATATGACAACAAGTGTCAGATCTTTTTTATCACATGCTTTTAAACTAAATAAAATACATCTTAATTGACCAAAGAAATGCTGATAGATCTAAAAGATGTTTACTATCGTGACGTAATTTCATGTTGACGACGTCATTTCACCAAAATAAAGCCATGCGATTGGTTAGTTATTGATTCTGTAGCCAATGAAAACGCTTAAAAATGTTGTATTACACATGTGTAATATAAAAAAATACGTAATGTCTGTATTACATTGAAAACAAGGTATAGCATGTGATAAATNTGGTGTATTGTTAATAGGTGTTCCCTTTTATGGCAAGTTGTTTTAACCTTTTTCCTGATTTACGTCATACTCAAACAGTTCTGACTAATACAATTGGTATTGGAACAGGTGTTTCTCTGACCTCATAACGTTTACAGTTATAGTTCGTTAACCCCGACCGACTTTCTGTCTTAAGACCCAAAATCTAATTTCCAGGTTATCTGGCGGCTATCTGGGAATAGAGTGGTATTGTTAGAACTTGCAAACCATCTGTTATTCTCATATAATCATGTCATTTACAAATTGCTTATTATAAAATAAAATTAACAATAACTGATGCAGATATATATTAATGAATCCATGAAATTAGTTTTATGTTTTCTTAAGGGATTACATATGCATAAAACCTTTCCATATGTTCCTTAATATAAAAATAAACAAAAGTATTTTAATTATTCTTTTTTTCATTTGTACGTTCCTTATTTCTTTATTCTTTTAATTTCAAAACGTATTTAACATTCTTCAAATATTCTTATTTCCTCGTACGTTCTAATTTAATGAAATTTTACAAAAATACCAACAATGTAGAGTTAACTTATTTTTATGCTGCAAAATGTGTGTGTACATTGATTCCTAATTCGTATAATATACACCAACGTTATTATTTTCTTCAAAAATAATTTTTAAAAATTCGTTGTTATGACACCCTTTGATTCCTATTTCTAACTTGATCAAATTGGAAATACCCCAAAATATCCCCTTTCCGAAGATAAATAATTGCAATCATTTTATTGAACAAAAATGACCTTTTTTATCCTCTGTCGTGGCCTCTCGTATATTGATTTTACTCCTTGGTTCGATGCTATTCACGGAACCAACACAAATATGTGTCGCATAATAACACATACACAACACTCGCACAATAGTTCTTTGTATTTATTTAAAAAAAATGATCTTAACGTTTTTCGAGTCCACACAATATTTCGAATTAACTAATACAATTTCCAGAACCACCGTAAAGGGTAGATGACCTATTACGACTTAATCAACAAATGATCTGTTCTCTCGTATGTTAGATTCTCTACATTATGTACATACAATGCAGGTAGCAATATATACCAACATTGACAATAAATTGGGTAACGTCTGTCCATCTAATTGCCTTAAACACGAGTTGAATTACCTGATACGGGGTGGTTTTAAAGTGTATTTGACGTCGGCTGACATATCTTGTGCATTTACGCAGCGAGAATGAATTGTCATCAAAAACATATGCTTGTCATGAAACACCAATTAAAAAGCTATGAGTAAGGTAATACACCGGGCAGCCTAATTACATGTTGACAACATTTACCCATATGGTATAATTTTGAACTAGATGTAAACATAACAAAAATATCGTTTGTGTTCTTAATCATGTACTTTGTGACAAAAGGAACACTAATTTAATATTAAGTGATGTATTACTAGCCTTAATATGGACTTTTTTATTATTTGATTTGAAGTGTTTTTTAATGTTATGAATAGTTATATCATGTCACCATTCATCACACGTTATACATAAACACGTGGAAATAAATGTAAATAGCAGCGTTCTTGCTCACAAATGTCTATAATATTGAAGAATCGAGTGGAAAACTAACTTTTTATTATTTTTAAAATGGCTCACATTTAATGCACGCGGCTTTTGCCTCCTCACTCGTATTAAGCGAATTAGACTTACAAACATTGTCTCGAGGGTTCTTATTATACAAACCAGGCATTTGAGCTGGTCATGTTGTTACAAATATAATTTTAAAATCCAGAGTATTCATAATCCAAATTTGCGTTAATCCGACATCGTATTTTCTTAGCCACCTTTCTTATCCAGTTGACAATAACGTTGACAATTCGGATTTAACACAGAAGAAATCAATTAATTTGCCTGTAATTATGTCTATGTAGAACCCTCTACCATCGCACACCTTTGACATTAGTACATTTATGAGTTAAGATTTTGATTTACAATTTTAAATGTAATCATTTGAATACATTCTGAGCAAGCTCACGATAAAATCATTCATCCGTGACGATCAGACGTTTTAGCACGTGGAGTATGTATAGTTTCGTCTTTTTGCAGGTGGAAATGGTGAAACGCAATATAATCCTAAATTTATTTCAATTTCATCATTTAAGGTGGGTTTTTACACCAGGAAAACATAAAATTAATTTAAAAAAATGTATTGCTCATATGAATATTCAAAAGGGAAACCGCGCATTTTGGCAAAGTGCATGCTACCTACACGACATGCTAAAGCGTACGATCGTCACGGATGAATGATTTTATCGTTAGCTTGCACTGAATGTAGTCAAATGATCATATCTACAATTTGAATTGAAAATCGTATCTTATACGTAAGATATTCAAGTTTGAAAAGTGTTGCGTTAGAAAAGTCTAAATACACTTGCAGGCAACCTGCAATTTGCAATAAGGGGAGGTTGCGCTCCTAAATATTTATATGAGCCATACATGTTTTGAAACTAGTTTAATGTTATCCTTCTGTTAGAATCCACATAAAAAGATGAAATTGAAACAAAACATTAGCATAGTATTGCGTTCTACCATTTCCACGTGCAAAAAGATGAAACCGTACATCCCCAACGTGCTAAAGCGTCCGACCGTCACGGATCAATGATTTTATCGTGAGCATGCTCAGAATGTAGCCACATTTGAAACGTGTTACGTTAGAAAAGTCTCTAAATGTATACTATTGTTCGTAAAAAGAAACTAATTTATACACTTATAGCATCAATGAGCAAATACAAAACTTCCGAATTCTAATATATATGAACTTTATGTTTTTAAAATCTTAAACCTATATGAAAACGATTGACACAATACTATTGACTCATTTTGTTACTGAACTATTAATTTATTGTGAAATAGCTTCGCTGCAGTCATCGTGTATGCTATATTAAAGTACAATGTTAACAAGGATTGATCATCTTCAATAAAGGTTTAGCTTCAGTTGATTTGTTTACATATAGTGTGAATACTTGCTATTATTTAATGGTTTCCGGTGGTTTATTGAGAAATATCAGTGAATTAAAACTTATAATTTCACTGTTTCAAACAATGAAAAATATCAGTGAAAATTATCGATAATTTTCACTGTTTACTGTGAAATGACGTCATTATTTTGACGAAATGACGTCATTATCCCAACGACATTCTTTAGTTAAACTCTTTAACAATGTATATAAACTGTGAAAAAAGCGTGATATAAAAAGAAAATTTGTTGGATTCGGTGGAATATCGATTTTAATTCACTCGTGATCATAGAAAATATATATTTTCACTCGTGGCTGCGCAACTCGTGAAAATATTAATTTCTATGATCATCGATAATCCACCGAATCCAACAAATATCCTCTATATATTGTGTTTCATATTCGTCTCATCCAATAGCTTTCGTGAAAGTTAATAGAAGTATTTGAAATACATTTTACAGTGATATAAACTCCAGACAAAAAACAATACAATGCGTACTATCAAATCATGAAAACACCACACGTTTGTGTTGTCAGACTGCCCACTCGGAAGTTACATCGTTGACTGTTCCAAGCAAAACATTTGTGACTAGCTGCTGCTCTCGATGTCATTGCCACGACTATATAATCTATAACCATATTGATGGTACCTATCGCACTAATCCATGCGCATCTGGATGGTCGCATCACAACTGCATCGAAGCTGCGTTACTATATGTTACTGAATAAATACATAAGAACATCAGTATCACAGTTAATACTTTCTTATAACAAATACATGTTTATGTACAAAACGAGAAACGCGGTATGGTTTCCATAGACAAATAAAGATCCCAGTGTGTGTTTCCTTTATAATTATAGACGTTTCGTACATACATATAGTTTGACAGTAATTAAGGAGAATTCGCAGGCATTATGCAGGCACATCTTATTTTGCTTTAAAGCGTACTACTAAAGTATCGAATAATAACACATAGAAACAAACTCGCGGAATAGTTCTTTGCATTGTATTGCATCATGATCTTAACGTTTTTCGAGTCCACACAGTATTTCGAATGAACTAATAGCATTTCAAGAACCCCCGTTAAGGGCGGATACCCTATTGCGATTTAAACAACAAATGAATTATTCTCTTCTATTTGAGATAATCGACTCTATGTTCATACAACTCTGGTAGCAATATATACCAATTACATTTTGACAACCTTTACTCATATTGTATAATTTTGAACTAGATGTAAACACGAAAAATATCGTTAGTGTTCTTTATTTATGTACTATGTGACGCACCTCATTTTCATCAAAAATGATTTTATATTTTATTATTTAAAAACAATCAAACATATATACCCATATGAAATAATAATAAGTGTGGGTAATTTTATGTTAAAGTTAATCAAAGTGAATTGGAATAACATTACATTTCAAATGACGTTCATCGTAAGTCCAATTGTAACATCGAAGGTGTTTTTCGACTGGTGACATGCGTTGCCCATTAGACGAAGCAGGTTTTGTACGGGTTGAAACTGTTCTTGTTGCTGTCAAGTAGATGTCTCGGTTTGTTGTGTTTCGTCTATGTTGATTTGTGCGTTGTCGGTGTCTCTGATGTGTGTACTGCAGAGGCTAATATCGCGTCGGTGATGCGGGTGTTGATGCGTACCACGTTGCTAATCTATTGTTAAAACCATCGTCATCGTTTTATTATTTATGTTGTTGTTGTTCATCCCATAGTCATCGCTTTGTTGTTTCTGGTGTGGTTGTTGAATCTGTAGCCATCATTTCTCTTGGGACATGAAGATCTTCATTTGGTGATAATGCTTACCAGGTCTTAGCTCTGGTAGTGTCCCATGATGTATAAGGCGCCAGATTTATAAGGTTGAACTACGGATGCTTTATATAAGTACGTAAATTAGATGAACCGCTGCATCAATCTGAAGTGTTTAACGTCGTAGGTATGTTGTCCACTTTTCCCTCACTTTTATGTTTTTTCGAAGATTTTCAGGCGTTGATTCTCTTCAAGCAGCACGGACCATGCGTTTCACTTTGAGCGTAACACACAATGCTGTCTCTATGCTCTAGATATTCATGAAGTGTTGTCTTTAAATCGTTGTGGATAATTAGTGTGTGGCAACGTCGATCAATGATTGTTTTGTGTTGAAAGGCCGCATCGAAGTGTCGTCGTATTTAAGTATCATTTATTTATAATGATGGCAAACATTTATAAATATCCCCTTTATTTATTGTTAAATTTATATCGTCATGACAACGTACTAAGAATACCTTATTAAAAAAATAATACCTTTGCAACAAATAATATCAGTTAATACCTCAACACTTCCTTCAAACCATTACATGTCAGCTGTACATCCGACATGTCTTTTACGTAAGTGTATCAATGAATGGCATTACACTGAATTTACTCTACATTGCCTTAAATGATATTTGGACTGACCTGCTTATTAGTCTGCTTGTACCTATAATTTGCATTTTTATACTTCATGTTTATCTGTTTATCGGCGTAAGCAATTTATTATTGGCAAGCTACTTATTGGTCTATTTTTGTATTTTCATGTGTGTATTGAATCAAACAATCTACAATCAAGTACTTTAACTGTGAAGGGACAAACACACTTTTTTATTCATAAATAATATCACAACTTTTATATCTACATTGTACTATCGACATATCTCCAAAGTATAGTTCTAAAGCAAAATCGCATTTTTCACCACGCGTTATAAGCAAATGGTGAGATATATTCTGTTAAGCTTAACACGCTTAAGGACAGAATTTATTCTCTATGAAACCTCTATGTACCCTATAGAGTTTACACCTAAAACAGAAATTTAATTCGCACATATCGTTTGAATTTAACTGCACGCTAAACGTGAAAGAAACGCATTAAATTCTGACTTCAAATTACACAAGACCTTCCATATATATATATAGGATCTGACATGAGTTGTCATATCATACCATATTTTATTAAACCAGTTCGGGAATTTTGTGCGCTATTAAAGAGAAATCCTAAGTCCAACCCATAACTTCGTAAAAAAACCAATGGACGGAAACGACACTCAAACTTGATCTGTAAGTTATGTAGGAAGACTCAAATATCAAAAAGACACTAAATATGTGAAAGCATTACGTAAAAAAACCCTCCGTAAAACGGTAATTATAGAGAACATTTCTAAATCAAAGGCCCATAACATGTAGGTAGACTCACACATCAAATTATCAGCTAAATATTTGAAAGCGTTTTTCTCCGGAAAACGGTTATTATAGAGAAAAATTCTAAGTGCAAGGCACATAACTTCGCCAGAACGCAATTAACAGGACCGAAACTCACACTTCATCTGTAAGGCATAAAGTTAGACTCACACACCACATATGAGGTCAATATGTGAAAGCGTTTAAGAAAAAAATCCGGAAAATGGAATGCCGGACAGAAAGACGGACAGACGGACCGACGGACAGACGGACCGACGGACAGACAGACTGAGAGTCCGACTGCTATATGCCACCCTACCGCGGACATACAAAAACAAAATAAACATGTTTGTTTTCTAACATACGCAAGTCTGTTATATTCTATTGTGTTAATCGGGTATGTTTATAATTTGAACATTTTTTGTACAAGTTATTCTTCGTTTAGTTTAATTTTCAAATGTATTTTCAATATACATGTCAAACATGGTTTTTGAAATGTCTTTAAAAACATAAATTCAATGAATCTTTTATAGTATTAATATCGATTTATATCTATGACGTTATTGCAAATGAAATCTAAACGTACAAAAACACGCTCGCTTAATTAATAGAATGTAATTGTAGCAACGATTAACATATTAATTTAAAGTATGTAATTGAACTTTTTTCTCCCGATTTTTATAAGCGCCGTTAAATAAGTGTTATTTAAATATAAATCAGACCAACAGTATGAATGTTTATTGAAAACTGCATTGTATTATGTTTGCACAATACATCTAACAGAATTTAGTGCATACAAAGAAAAAAATATAGATTATCTGTTAACTGCATTTTACTTTGAATCTTCAAAATGCTCATGCAATTGTATTTCAGCATTACATATCACATGCCTTTACAGAGTGTGGCGGGGTCCTGACAGATCCATTTGGCAACATCACGAGCCCCAGCTACCCGTCGCATTACAGCAACAACGTCCAATGTACTTGGGTCATCAACGCACCAGAGGGCTACTTGATCAATGTGCATACTAAACATTTTAATAATTGCTCAATCAACCAACAGCAATTATACTTTTCTTATTTTTGTGTGTCATTTAATGAACAAAGTGGATCATCTTCTGAACAAAATTGACATTTAAAATTAATCTAATATAATTCATTGTATTACAGTGTTACATTCTCATGTAGTAATTAAAAATATGTAATTTAATCTTCAATATGTTTTACATGCCCACATTTTACCACAATAAATTCGCACTAAATTACTTGTCGCTTGTGTTTTCAGGTGAACTTTACAGACTTTGAACTGGAGTCAAGTTGCAATTATTACGAAATGGACTCCGTGGACTACGTGGAGCTCTTCCACGGACCATACGCCTCCTCTCCGTCAATCGGGAAATTCTGCGGGACAGTGCCACCTATGATATTCACGTCGCAGTCGAACTCTGCCCGTATTGTCTTCTCCACAGACTCCGACATTAGTGCGAGGGGTTTCAATCTGACGTACACATTCTCCGTACAAGGTAGGAATCATCACAAGAAATTTCCCTTTTGCGTGTCGATAAATAAATGTTATAAATTAAAATCTGCAATTTTTCAGATCTATTAAACCAGTCGACTTTCTTAAACCTTTATTTTTCTTATACTTATTTCTGAAAATTCATACGCACCGATCCGTTACATCAAGATACGCGGAATCAACGGATCGCGATAACAATATCACTTTTCAGGTCATAAATGTAGTTTAAAGTGCATAGGCATAGTTTTGCCATCTCAAACACGTATTTACCTACCTTTTGCTTGCATCAAGTGGTATATCAATATGTTTAAAATTGTTCAAATTAGATATTATTTCATGTTAGTATTTGCAAATGCTTGTTATTCATTTTTTTGAAATCCGAAACGCTTTTCCGAATTCGGCTAATTTTATGTTAACAAAGTCTATAAATAAACAGTTCTCCAGAATCCCATGTCAATAATGTGTCCTTATAAAAAGCAGGCAAAAATTATGCTTCATGTACAGCGTCTCATCATCCTCGCGAAAAAGCGTGGGCTTTAATACCTGATTACCGAAAAAAAACTACACTTTGAAGTGTATTTTTATGAAATATTGCAAACCTTTTCCCTCAATTGAAACAAATATTGTATGCTTTCTGCATTGCTACAATGGCTGAGATAATAATTTGGTCTCAATAAATAACTATCGTATTTTGTTTATAGTGTTCTGCTTTACTACTGATTGCAATTTAACATATTGTAAAATTGATTGCCAGTGCTAAACAGCGATCAAATGTTCGCATACTATTTTCGATATTTGACATTTAATATTTCGTAAACGTTCTTTAGTTATTTTATACAAATAATTAGAGTTGAAGTTAACAACCCCTTGTTTATTTTTAATTTTTTTACTTAGTTAAGTTGCAACAGTTGAGTGTAAAAGTTCAAGGTGTAGGGTATATGTACTTGATGTATATCATTATGCCGTGTATTCATGTATCGATGTAAACACGTTCTTATTTTCTACAATATACAGCTTAAAAGTTTTGTTATGCAATTTTGAAAATAAAAATAGTGTAGAAATATCTGTGTTGGAAACACATGAATTTTCAGCTGTTAAACTTCGTCATTGTTTTGGCGTTTAGTATTGTTGTGCAGGTCCTTTTCTTCAAAACAATGGTCCCACCCTGCGGTTCATGTTTTATTTTTATAAATAACACAACTGCTCTAAATCTCCTTGATTTATATTAACATGGCTATGGTTTTTTCTACTTGGTGGTTAGCTTGACTAACACGTTACATGACATGAGTGCCCTTTGACAAAATTTACCAAACAGCGCTCAAATCAAATCATGAATACATTATACGATGTAGGTGTCAGACTTCCCAATCGGAAGTTTGAACGTAAACCGTGAATGATCTGTTACATCGCGGTTCGCGTGATCAATAGATCGCGATTAAGATATAACTTGTCAGGTATTTCATGTAGTTATATATGCGTAAGCTTTCTTGTCTATCAGATGCACCTTGTCGAATGCTTCCGGTGCAGTTTTGCCTTTTTGGTTACCTGTTAAAATCGTTATGCAACTAAATCATATCACTTCGTAACTGTGTATGTATGAGAACGAACTGAGATATTTTAACTACCTAGTATTCATCTATCGCGTTGTCTTGGCCAAAGGTAAGGGTCAGATAAACTTCAAAGACTGTGTCAGAGATGAAAATAAGAAATCTTACATTGAACATGGCATGACGGAAGTCTATGATCCGAATTTAGGTATACGAAATTATTGCCTTCGAATAAGGGACTGGTAAACAGTTTGTTCCTTATTCGGAAGCCTTTATTCCATACGATCACGTTTGGATATTTAATTGTTTACATGCTCTGTGTGATATTTCAGCTTGATATAGCTGTGTTCTGTCACATTTCTACTGTATATTTTTATTTGACGATAAACATTAAAAACAAGTATCATGAAGACGATAATAAGGAATTTGCATTTTCTTACTAAATATTAAATTATAATTAACCAAAGAGTATTACATATACATGTAAATAATGTTATTTGTAGATTGGACATTAGAAATATTTATTGCAATACGCTTCTACTCAGTTTTGATTAACGCGTTCCTTTTCGCGGTTGAATAAGAAACATTAGGCAAATTCGTTATTCCTTATTGTAGCCGAATCCGAAACTGACATATTCGTACTAAAATGATTAATAAGAAACAAAGTTAACAACATTCGTTGAAAATGTAGGTTCTTTATTGCTTCATGCATTGCAATACATTTCTACTGAATTGTCCTTTTCAATAATCCGATTCCTTTTCCGCGGTTGAATAAGGAAAAGGAACCAGTAACCTTTTTTCAAGCCGAGTAAGGCACATGCGTTTTAAAAAAAGTTAAATGAACCAAAGTGTACCACATGTAAATTCAAATCATGGAGGTTGTATATTTAGTTCCTTGTTTGCGCCTTTATAAGAAAACAGGAACCAGTTTCTTATTCCTTATTCAGAGCGAATAAGAAATTCGCACGTTCTCACTTAAAATAAATTAAAATGAACCAAAGAGAACTACATATCAATAGAAAGTATTCTAAACGTTGGTTGGATAGTAAAAATATATACTGCAATATATTTATACAAAGATTTTTAAATGATAACACATTTCCTCTGCGGCTAAACAAGGAAAAAGAATCAGGTGTTTTCATTCATCAGCAGAAGCAAAACAGCCAACATAACATTTTATTGATGATCACCATCTTCGCAATTTTGTTTTGTACGGATTTGTACCTGATCATTCTACGTCTAATGTATGTAATGATATAGTGCGAAATACATACTATTTTTACGCTTACTAATCAAATCTATTGTTCTGCAATATGTCAATCAATTAGTGGGCTTATTTTAATGTAGTTACCCAATAAATCAACTTTGTTTGTTTGTTTAACTCTGTGTTCGCAAATTAGTTTAAAGCTCCGCCAGTTTAATTGAATTAAGGCAGAAACAAAATGATGCTAATTTATTGCTGCTTTACTAAGACAAACTTCAAATTAGATTGCAACACGATTTCTGAGCATTAAATCCTATAATGCTAGGTCAAATGAAAGCCATGAGTGGATTTTTACGAAGCTTTAATTGAAAAATGCGATTCAACAATATAAACATATATATATGTTTTGTTTTATATTCAATATATTTGCATGTACCGCGGTATACCAATATACCGGTATATTGGTACAATATACAGAAGTGAAACTCCAGAAGCTGCAGCAGTATTGAATTTCTATCATACACACCTTTGTGGCCCTTTATATATGGCAAGGAACCAATTGCCAAAACGGTACAGTACGGCACAAAACGAAACAACATATACACATAGTAGAATAAAGCTGGGGTAACCGCCTTGGAACGGTCAATGCTAAGCATTGGGGGGTTTAAACCGTATATATACAACCACGAACCTGTGATGTACATTCAAAGAAATTGCATGGAAACTTCTTTAGTGAATTCATTACACAATAGATATTCAAGTTATATACAACAAATATTACATACATATATGTTCCGTAGTCTCTATGATTACAAATAATTCTTCTAAGTGCATCACGTAACAAAATTGAAAGAGCATTGCATATTTATTAATATAGTCTTATATAGATCAGCATAAACTTGAAGCTCTTGCTCCGGATCCATAGTGCATTCAATTGCGGGGGTGGGAAATATATTTGTTTCACTGTTGGACTGGGGGAGGGTACGGCGACGCACGATATATTTAACACGATATCTCGTCTTTTGGGCTACCTACGCAAGGGCGATATATCGTGTTAAATATATCGTGCTTTGCCGCGACTGTCGCTCAAAATATCGTGCGTCGCCGCGACTAACGCGCAAAATAGGCGACTGTCGCGCAAAATATCGTGCATCGCCGCGACTGTCGCGCAAAATATCGTGTATCGCTTCGTGTGTCGTGTGTCGCCCTTGATGAAAGAAGGGCGAGATTATAGATGGCACTATCCGGATTCCGTAGGAGGGGCTGTAAAAACTAAGTGTTCAATAAATTGTCATGTATTCATATGTTACTATTCAATAATGGTTCTATCAGCATGAAGAAGTTAAATAAAATTCTTTATATAAAGTAAGCGTTATATTTTTGTTTTATGTTTATTTAAATGGTTATCGACAGTTGTAATAAACACAAACAAGAGCTGCGTTTGTGAAACAGAATGCCTCTTATTGCACATTGAAGCTAAACAGCAGATATATCTTGCATTTATATAATTACACAACTAAATACACATTAATATAAAAACATACACAAAAAAGACATTTTAAATGATAACTCATCCTGGTCATGGCAATTTTTTATATGCCAACCATTTCAGTGCGGCGCCCAATAACAATTACATAGAGAATACTAGGTTAGTNCAGTTAAACAAGTAATAAACACAAACAAGAGCTGCGTTTGTGAAACAGAATGCGTCCTATTGCACATTGAAGCTAAACAGCAGATATATCTTGCATTTATATAATAATACAACTAAATACACATTAATATAAAAACATACATTAAAAAGACATTTTAAATGATAACCCATCCTGATCATGGCAATTTTTTATATGCCAACGCATTTCAGTGCGGCGCCCAATAACAATTACATAGAGAATAATAGGTTAGTGTTGATTATTAAGATCAGGTTTATCATGCGAGGCTTAGAAAACAAAAAGCACGAAAAGTGCTTTTTCGTTTTCGTGCCGAGCATGACAACCTGATCTATCAACACTAAGCTATTATTCTATTTATCTCACTTTTTATTCAGTTAACCTTTTTATTTAAACAAAATTTGTTTAACTGGATAATTTCGCTGAATTTATGACGTCATTTTGTCGAAAAGATGACGTCATTTCGTGCCGTGGTTTATAGCAGAAATTAAATCAACGGGCCTTTAATCAACCGAATTCGCTGTAAAAGTGGGATACATGTGTTTCTTTTTCATGATCATTAAGCCAGCGTGTAAAGAGTATATATACATTTGAAAAAAATAAGCATAACTGATTTAATTAATAAAACCAATATTAAAAAAGAAAACCTCACTACTAGTTAATACCTACAAAGATCTATTGAATGATGCGCTGTATACATACCATAGTCAGTTTTGACTTTTTGCGGTACGAAGTTGTATAATTTGGTATAGTAACCTTAAGAAAACATATTTTACGCCTAAATATAAATGTAGATTTTGATGCAAATTTGCTGAATAGACAATGTGGCTTCAAGTTACAAATGTTAATGGTTTACGTTATGGATATCTTAAAACCGTCGACCACTGAACATTAAAAAAAGAGCGGTACAGTAAATAAAGGAGGGGTACATTAAACAAAAGAGTATAGAATTTTAGCTATCTCGAGGGAACGACTGAGCTTACTGGTTCCCACGAGTAAGTCAGCCAATCAAATTGTTTGTTATATAAATTTTGGTTCTTCCCATGCTCATCATGCACTCTCCTTTATTTACTGCACCGCTCTTTTTTCGTTGCACTTCTTTTTTATTTAGTTCTGCACTCCTCTTTTTTCTGTCTCGTTCCCTCGACTTAGTAACTCGTTCCAACGACATAGCTAACTCGTTCCACGAGTTAGTAATTCGTTCCCTCGGGTAAGTATGTCGTGTGTATTTGCCAGCAAACAAACACAACTTCATTTCCCATTTCCGTCTTTACGAAACGTTGTCGAACCCCCGGACATGTCTGGTAAAATGATCGCCGGTCCGACATATTTTCTGACTTAGGAAGACCGAATGTCCGGTGAATATTTAATCTGCATAGAGGGTAATATTTCATCCGATTACACGTTCAAAACAGTTTTCATATTCTCCTACAAAACATTTTTCCCTCAACACAAAATATTGGAAAAACATCGATCTTAAAATATCGCAGCGAACTCTTGAATATTCATACATAAATGAGTTGTCATATCATACAATATTTTATAAAACGAGTTCAGGAATTTTGTTAGTAAGCGAGCCTTTGGCGAGCTTATTAACGAATAACCTGGTAGAGTTTAATAAAATATGGTATGATATGACAACAAGTGTCAGATCTTTTTTATCACATGCTTTTAAACTAAATAAAATACATCTTAATTGACCAAACACATGCTGATAGATCTAAAAGTTGTTTACTATCGTGACGTAATTTCATGTTGACGACGTCATTTTACCAAAATAAAGTCATGCGATTGGTTAGTTATTGATTCAGTAGCCAATAATAACGCTTAACTATGTTGTATGACACATGTGTAATAAAAAAAAAATACCTTATGTCTGTGAAACATTGAAAACAAGGTATATAATGTGATATATATATATATATATATATATATATATATATATATATATATATATATATATATATATATATATATATATATATATATATATATATATATATATATATATATATATATATATATATATATATATATATATATATATATATATATATATATATATATATATATATATATATATATATATATATATATATATATATAT
>VMBQ01000288.1:64722-129222 GCA_007657795.1 Dreissena rostriformis
ATAGAGTTTTTGAATTTTATGAATACAGTTATATACTTTTACCATTCATCACAGGTTATACATAAAAACGCGGAGATAAATTAAATAGCAGCGTTCTTGCTCACAAATGTCTATAATATCGAAGAATCGATTGAAAAACATACTTTTTATTTATTTTTAAAATGGCTTTCTTTTAATGCACGCGGTTTTGGCCTCCTCATTCGTTTTAAGCAAATTTAAATTGACCAGCAAACATTGTCTCGAGGGTTCTTATTATACCAACCAGGCATTTAAGCTGGTCTTGTGTGACAAATATAATTTTAAAATCCAGAGTATTCAGAATCCAAATTTGCGTTAAACCGACATCGTATTTTCCAAGCAACCTTTCTTATCCAGTTACGTTGACATTAAAGTTGACAATTTGGATTGAACACAGAAGAAATCAATTAATTTGCCTGTCTTTATTCCTATTTAGAACACTCTACCATCGCACAACTTTGACATTAGTACATTTTTATGAGCATCTCATAGTGTGTGTGTTTCCTAGCATGCTACTCGTACTGTAGAACATATGGATATGACATCATATTGGAATGAATCGGACGCCATTACGGCTCCATATTGTTTAATGAATTTTCACGGTTAACTGTTATGCTACAGTTTACCCTGTACTCAGGGTGCAGGAACATCGGGGTTCACATGGGGTTTACACACGGTCTGGACAGAATGTTAACACTTTATTTTTGGAAATATCACAAGTTATTGAAATACGTTTGCAAAACTCTTTAGTGCATAAAAGTTTTTCTTGCAGAAGAATGTGCCGATATCTTATGATTTAACGATAAATTATTGTAAACGTCTGAAATCGGTAAAAAAAAATCCACGTTGCGTGTAGCATCAAAGTGTACATTACTGTTGTACACATCGAATTTTGAACAAGAATACAGGTTTATTTAATAAAGCAAATCTGATGCATTTTCACATTGACATAAGCATCATAAAAAACTGTCTTGCGTGCACAAGTTGAAATTCTTCAGATTTTTTTTTAAAGTTATTTAAAAAAAAGCATCACTTACCGGTGTGTGTACATCCCTTAATGTTTTATTGTGAACCCCACAACGCCACGCGATCCTGCACCCTGGTACTTATTCTATAGCTGACTTTCTCACGTTTACAGCAAAAGGAAGTTCTTCAGCCAAGCAGAGCACAACACCACTTCTAGTCCAGACCAACACCGCGGCCACAACACCTTCTAGTCCAAACACAGCCTCTCGGGAGACCACTAGTAGTAAAACAAATATTATTTGTATTTTACATCAGTTTAAAGCTTCACAGACAATCATAAACAAGTAAATATGGCGTCGAAGTGCGCAGTATTTATTGACCGGATATAACTGAACGTTTAATTATAATAGCAAGATACATAAAAACATGCATGTATGCGATCATGTTATAATGCTGCATAGACAATGTGGATTAAACTTACAAATGTTAATGGTTTACGTTATGGATATCTTAAAACAATCGACCACTGAAAATAAAAACAAAAGCGGTACAGTAAAAAAAGAGGGGTACATTAAACAAAAGATAGAATTTTAGCTATCTCGAGGTAACGATTAAGCTTACTCGTCCCCACGAGTTAGTCAGCCAATCAAATTGTTTGTTATATAAATTTTGGTTCTACCCATGCTCATCATGCACTCTCCTTTTTTTACTGCACCGCTCTTTTTTCGTTGCACTTCTTTTTTATTTAGTTTTGCACTCCTCTTTTTTCTGTCTCGTTTCCTCGACTTAGTAACTCGTTCCAACGACATAGCTAACTCGTTCCAGGAGTTAGTAATTCGTTCCCTCGGGTAAGTATGTCGTGGGAACGAGACAGAAAAAAAAGAGGAGTGAATTAAAAAAATCTCTCCTCTTTTGTTAAATGCGTTCCTCTTTTATTTACTGCACCACCAGCATTTTTCTCCTACTACTTCTTCTTTTATTATGCCGTCTACTACTACTTCAAATGCTAATAATACGTCAGCACTAGTAGTAATGGTAGTATTACTTCGACTAAATCTAAAACAACAACAACTATTACTCCTTATACTGGTAAATTAACTTCTACTGCTGCTACAATAACAACAACAACGACTACCAAAACTGTAACTACTGCTGCGAAATTTACTTAGTTTACTACACATATAACTACTCCATACTTTTGATAATTTAACGTCCCATATAAGAGAACAACAGCAACAGCAGCAACAACATAAACAACAACAGCAATACTTTCTAATACAACAACAATACGATCAACAACAACAACAACAACTTCTGCTTTAACTAGTTCTACTACTTTTACTATGACATTTACTACCTTTTACTTTTAGTACGTATACTACCAGTGTGATATTTACACTTAAGTAAATGGTTACATTTAAACATATACATATGTGTGTGTATGTGTGTGTGTTATTTTTCCAAATTCAAGTACTATAAACAGTTTTTCTTTCATAATAACAGCGATTCGTTAATACTTTTATTATTATTTATACTATAGCTAAGGAAGATACAAAACAATCATGGACAATGATATGGATTGCGGCGACTTTAGGATTATGTCTGCTGATAGTTTTCGTCACCGCCATCGCTTGCTGGTGTATCCGACGGAAGAAACGTAAGACACATTAGTTAATGTACTATATGAAAGGGTTCAAAAATCGCGTCAACATGAAGGGATTGATCTGATACTTGCATTAATTTCATTTCATTACATCGTGCATCAAAAAGTTGTAATTCTTTTACCTTTGTATATTGTTTCCATTGAATTATTAAATTGCAATGAAATCAACTTTTTACTCTCTTGTATTGTTTTTAATTTTACTAGCGCTTCTATGATATTAATGTTAATGTTCACATGTGTGTTTGTGGTTTATTCTACGNTTTCATTTCATTACATCGTGCATCAAAAAGTTGTAATTCTTTTATCCTTGTATATTGTTTCCATTGAATTATTAAATTGCAATGATATGAACTTTTTACTCTCTTGTATCGTTTTTAATTTTACTAGCGCTTCTATGATATTAATGTTCATGTTCACATGTGTATTTGTGGTTTATTCTACGCTAAGTGTGTTTAACCATAAACCGATTTAAATCCCGAATGTTTCAAGCTGACAGATCCAAGGTGGTGACCTAATTTTTAATCGTGGTTTTAAGTTAAATTTGTGTATTATATGTACACTTAGAGACTTTTCTAACGCAACATTTTTCAAACTAGAATATCCCAGTTATGAGTTAAGATGTTGATTAAATTTTTAAAATGTGATAGAATGACTACATTCTTTACAGAACAAGGTCACGATAAAATCATTCATCCGTGACGATTGGGCGCTTAAGGAACGTGGGGTATATATAGTTTCACTTCTTTGCACGTGGAAATGGTGAAACGCAATATTATTCCATATTTATTTAATTTTAATCATTTTATGTAGGTTTTAACATCAGGAAAACATAAAGTTTATTAAAAAAAATTGTATGGCTCATGTGAATATTCAGAGGCGCAACCGCGAATTTTGGCAAATTGCAGGCTACCTACCCCACGTGCTTAAGCGTCCAATCGTCACGGATAAATTATTTTATCGTGAGCTTGATCATAATTTAGTCAAATGATCACATCTACAATTTCAAATGATAATCTTAACTTATAATTGAGATATTAAAGTTTAAAAATGGTGGAGTTAGAAAAGTCTCCAATACACCTGCAGGTAATGAGAAATGAATGTAGAAACATATTGCGTTTCACCATTTCGACGTGCAAAAAGATGAAACCATACATAACCCACGTGCTAAAGCGTCCGATATTCTCAGATGAATGATTTTATCGTGTGATTGCTCAGAATGTATACAAATAATCACAAATATTTTTTTCAAATCAAAATCTTGACTTATAACTGATATATTCAAGTTTGAAAAGTCTTGGGTTAGAAAAGTCTCCAAGTGTAGAGTCATGTATTTTATAGGCGTTTTGCAAATAAACGAATATTGAAGATTTATAATAAATTCTCCTAAGTTTCTTATATATAATGTGCTCTCATTGGTTAAATACGGAGGTGGGGCTTTCCTGTCTTTGATTGCAAACAGATAGTGAACACATTTCCGAAGAATAGTTTGACATCAGATTCTTGCAACAGATTGGATGTAGGGGTATATTAATTTCAGTAAGTGTTAACTTAGTAACAATTTGAATTGTATGAGATGTGTAATTACAGTNTGTCGAGTTTCACACCCTCTTCCTTGTAAAGGGGACTATTTTCAATAAAGTATTTCGTGACATCATATATGACTCTTGGTCTTACAGTTTCATGCACAAAACTCCCCTTAAATTTCAAACTTCTCTTAAATTTCAGATGGATGGTTGATGTTTGTTCAAATCTTCTAGGTAGAACATTTACAACATGTGATGGGTTCATTGGCACGTTGACTGTATTTCCATGTATTCCTAGTTGTTTACCAACTCCCAGCTGCTTTATCTGCATGAAAGGTATTCTTAGAGCTACACACCTTTCTTCAGTGTCTGTCAGCTTGCATGATTTTAGATCAGGTGGCAACTCAGGAAGTAAAAATCCATTAGCAGTTGACATGGGAGGTATCTTGTTTTCACATATGTATTTATGACAGGTTTTACAAACCCATTCACAGTTGCTGCAGCTGAAGGTTCCTGATAAACATTTGTCTAGTACTTCTTTAGTGATATTCTTTGTTTTATATACACTTTTTGAAGCAATGTAAACACCATGTTGAAAAAATGTTTGCAGGCAACATGTACAAATAAACTCATCTCCTCGTTTAAGAAGATCTTTAAAAACCATCACTCTCTTTGCCAGTGTTTGAGATTTTATATTTAGTCTTCGTTTTGTTTGCCAGTGTGTTTCCATCTGTCTATACTTTTTGTGTTTTCTTTGTGCTGATCTGCTCTTGTTCCTTGCCTCATTTTCCTGGAGTTTATATTTGTGATCAAATCTTTTTATTTTTCTTGTTTCCTTTCTCAATTTGTTTTCGTGAAGTTTATATCTGTCGTCTGACCTCTTTTTTCTCTTTGTTTCCTGTCTCAATTTGTTGTCGTGAAGTTTATAATTGTCGTCTGACCTCTTTGTTCTCCTTGATTGCTGTCTCAATTCATTTTCCTTGAGTCGAAACTCAGTGTTTGCTCTTTTTATCCTTCGTGCAGCATTCTCTGCTTGCTTATAATCTGGGTTAGTACGTCTTTTTTGCTGCGCCAACGCTTTCATATTGATTTTTTCCTTTTTGTTTTTACTGCCAGCTACATTGTGATAGGATACTTCTTCTGTGACGTAACATTCTTTCGAATCACCTTTTTTATCAATCCCAGCGATGTTTTTTCTCTTTTTTGGGGAAGTGGTTGTGAACACATTATCTGCGCAACATATTTTGGAGTCATTTGATGCTTTGCGTTTCTTTGTAGTAGTAGTAGTTAATGTCTGGCCTTCCATTACACTCAAAACAACGTCATAGTGAACTCCACCAGTATGCTGTAGATATATGCTTTTGTTATTCATAACCATAGATGGTTGGAGAAAAGTTCCTGAAAATTTCTGCCACTGGAAGCCGTTCGCAGTCTGAGTGTGAATAAAAATATTGGTGCTTAGCAAATGTGAAGCTGCAAAAATCTCAATCTCAGTTGCCCAAATTCCATCTTGATTCATGTTATTTTGTTCAATGTATTGCTTTGTGTCAATATATTCTGGAATAAAAGTTCTCAGATATTGACCATATTTCAACATATGATTGACAAGTTTTTCACGCACACTACGATGTAAAGACTGTTCGCCGGTAAGGACAAAGGATAGTGCCCTGAAGAAGCAATTTCCATCCCCAGAAATTTGTTTTACTTCATTTGGTGTGCCTATTGCAACTTCATGACATGGAGGCAGACTCTGAATGTTAGGAACCAGTCCAAGGTTTGAACATTTTTGAACTCTCCAATCATTGTCAACTTGTTTGAAATAAAAATGTGTAGCATCAACTTGTGTCAAATGAACAGCTTCAAAATCTTGATCGTTGGTGTGATGCTCATTTAAAAGATGTGTCCCCACATTAAGTCTGTTGTTGTCAGCATTTGTACTACTTTTCACACTTGGTTTTTCAAAAGTGTCGTCTGTATTTATGACTCTACATTGGTGTAGTTGAAGTCTTTGATATGAACTGTATCTTTTCCCACAGAATTTACAGAGTGTACAGTTGTGGTTTAAAAGTCGTTTCTTCAACTTATATTCCTTCCCACAAGCTGAGCATATGTAAGTGTTTGCCATCTTTCGGAGGTGTAGTCAGTTCCAGTCATGAGAAGATGACATCAGTGCACACTCCTGAAATAAAAAAGTATTTTTAGGAAAGAACTCCTCTTTGACTATGTGTAAGTGATCTTGGAAGAAATCTTAAAATCACCATGACTAATGCTAGCAGATCCCAAAATCAAACCTNATTGTTTGTTAAACTACATGCGGCCTGATTTTATATTTGTTATATAGTTCTCATATTTGTACCAAAGATAACACAAAATAAATAAAAGTTTATATAACCAAGCACAGTAGCACTGTACAATTTACACAATGAACATAGATTGTTAAACGTATATGCCCCCGATATTAGGAATATAGTTTCCGCATTGTTCATCGGTAAGTCCGTACTGTTTGGTTTCCGCTCTATAGCTCTACCAACTTGTATCCGATCATACTAGGCACTTTGTGGTAATGATCCTTTAATATCCCAAAATATTGCAATATTTTCATATATCTTTTGTATAGAGCATATTTAGAAAACTTTAGGGGAAATCAACTTTAAAAAAAATAGGTATATCTAATTTAGGGGATGTGAATTGCACAATGAAACTTCCTTTCCTATTTTTAGAGTGATTGCCCGTTTTTAAATATTTACTAACATTTTTTCCGGATTACTAAAAACGTCACGTTGTGAAATTAATATTGGGGGAAGATGTAATGAAATAAATCGGCGTCTTTTGTGTATTTCTGACAAATTTCTTGTTTATTCGTTTGTTTTGCCGAATACATATGTATACTTTTTCAATCATTGTTTATTTCAAACATAAGCTTTTTAAGTTAAGGATTACTTGCATTTTACCATAATTGCTGTTTCCATTTTTTGCGATTGTTTTTTTTATTCTGTATGTTGTATAGCCTTTTAGATTTTTTTTCTTTTCTTTTAAGTTATATATCTTATTTTTTTTTTGTAAATCGAGATTTCGAAATGCATCGAGTTTGTAATTAATTAACTTATTAATTTTGACTCAGTCACATTTAATTATTACTCGTTTGTTCGCTTCATAGTTTTTGTACATACAGATTAAATTAAAATAAACGAGTTAAGTCTTTCGCAGGTTTCGAACTATCGCATGATTTGTTGTTGACAATTGCTTTCATCAATGGTAAATGTCATTGTGATAAACTAACGAAGCAATCGTGTCTCGAACATCTTTTTCCAAGTATTCTCCTGATTAAGATTTGTTTTTCAAAATATTTTTGCGAATATGAATATTTGGTTTAGTGTTGATATTATTGTTAAAACCATTTTTTTTTCAGTTTCTAGCTTATTATTTGTGTGATGTTTCTGGAGTATCGTATAATATCAATGTTTTGTGTTGTTATTCTCAAACACATTTTCAAATTCTAAATTACCATAATACAAAAACATGAAGCATGAATGTTTTGATTCGACCATTTAATGAATTTGTTTTTGCGCATGTATATATTCTGAAATATAATGAAAATAGACGTAAATGGCCATAACCATAACGTGAACTATGCACGTGGGAAACATTTGTTTCGAAAACGCGATTTTAATACATATTGGATAATGTGGCCAAAATAGTCCCAATAACATAATTTTAAAATTAATATTTTTGGTCCACTAGATGTTTTTTTTGTTAAATACAATTCATTCGTTATGCAAATAAACTTACAGTATATGTTCTGCATTGTATATTTTTGTTTTTATATTGGTCTTTTTTTGCCATAACATTCCCAAAATTCAGTATATTTCAAAGATTATATTCATCATTATTTTTCAGTATCTTCTTTAAACATTTGTTCAGCCCATTTTTTTCAATATTGCTTTTCATTCATCGATATGTACCTGTAGTCAATAAGTTTTTGGCTTTTTGAATCTTTATCGCAATATTTTTTTATAACGTGTGATATGTCATATAACATTTCACTGTAAATAATTGCACATCTTTGTAAACGCATATCATGATATAAGAGTAAGCTATTATTTGTAATTTGTATTGTATGTATGAAAATAAAATCATTCGACATTGACAGTGTATGCATTTGTTCTGTTTTGACACGATTCTTGTAAATTGCGCCTTCATCAGAGAACAGCTTACGACGACCCTTCTTGGGAAGTCTGTTATTACTTGATTTTTTTTTATATTTTCGTTTATTTGAATTCTGACTATAGTCCCTATTTGGCCTTCACAATACATGTGCTATAATTATTATGCTCCACACTATATTCGATATCTTATTCATGTTGTCTTTTTTTTCATGATTATATTGTGTACGTGATATATTATACAGTTGTAATATGATTTGAAAAAAACATGCGTCGTGTTATTCTCTTTCGTACAATCAACCAGAACAGAATTGCTCTATTATACGTGGGATCATCCAAAATAACGTAGGCTTGTTTTTGTCGATACTACTGTCACAATTGTTGAGTATATATTTTTGCGTGACTTCGTGCGTTTGTCATTGCCTCTCGTAATTGCAACTTCATTAGTCATCATAAACTTAAATAAATACAAAAACAAAATAAAAATCTAGTCCTGCAAATTTTGGAATTCTGCAATAAGCTTACACCAATATACGCCATGTATATACGGCGAATCGCATGCAAGACCCATGTACAAAGATCAAACGTCAGTTTAACGCTTTTGGTTTAAATGTCAGCTTTGGCTTTCCGGACTGTAACTTAATCCTTTAGCGGGTGATATAAACCTTCCACAAACGTCGAGTTCACACGTACATGTATTCCATAAAGTGTGGGCATAATACAGATCTTCTCCGATTGCAACTTCATTTATCAAGTAATTTTTAAATAACCCTTAAACATTTCAAAGCTAAACAAATCTGTACCTACAGAGAAGGTTTAAAATAAGTGTTCTGGAAATCATACTCATTTTCTGCGATATGCTACAGAGAAGCCGGATTTTTTATTTAATATACTGCCGGTAATGATCTTGATTTCAAATTTCAATTTATATTTGTTATGCGAGGAAAATCGTTTACTCAAAGAACACACACGTATGTATAAGTTATTGAAAATGAATGTATATGATCTTACTATTTGATTTTGATTTGGTTTATTTTTCTGTTGTTTCGTACCTATACTAGTAGGACAAATATAGGTTTAAAAATATGCTGAACTAATTCCAAAAAACATAACAGTTCATGATACGTTATTAGAAATTCTTAATCAAGCTTTCGAAATACAACACCAATCGTATTCGATTGCCTGCCACGTTCCTCTCTCCTATTATCAAGATGTATTCTTCCATCCCCTGGGGAGATGCGACAACCTTACTTGACGAATACTGCCAATGACATGAATAAATTGTCCAAATGAAATCTAGATGAAGTTTAACTAGTTTCGAATACAATAAATTACTTTGAATACACTGTGTCTGTCATACGTCACTTAATTTCGTGGAAGCTTCCATTTCCACTGTTAAATGAATTGATAATTGACATTTATTCAAGTAATCTTATCCGCTTCTCTTGAACATACATAATGATCAAGCATGAATTTAATTTTACACTAGAGCTTGCGCGGCATAGGCTGATGCGTATCCCCACACCGCATAGATGTTATATTTAAAGGCAATTTTGGGTGGGCAAGGGCTATGTTGGTGGGGCCCCGGGGTGGGTAATGTTGACATGGATGGTCGAGATAGACCGTGTTGTCATAAGAGATGTTCAGTATTAATTTCAAGTCATTTGGTGAATAAATGAAGACGTTGTGTTAAATCAAAATTTGGGTGGGCGTGGTCTATCTGGGCGGGGCGAACCAGGGTTGGTAATGGGACCATGCATAGTTGAGATTGACCGTATAGTCATAAGAGAAGGTCAGTATGAATTATACGTGAATCNTCTCATCCGCTTCTCTTGAACATACATAATGATCAAGCATGATTTCAATTTTACACTTGAGCTTGAGCGGCATAGGCCGACGCGTATCCCCACACCGCATAGATGTTATATTAAAAGGCAATTTTGGGTGGGCAATGGCTATGTTGGTGGGGCCCCAGGGTGGGTAATGTTGACATGGATGGTCGAGACAGACCGTGTTGTCATAAGAGATGTTCAGTATTAATTTCAAGTCATTTGGTGAATAAATGAAGAAGTTATGTTAAAACAAAATTTTGGGTGGGCGTGGTCTATCTGGGCGGGGCGAACCAGGGTTGGTAATGGGGACATGCATAGTTGAGATTGACCGTATAGTCATAAGAGAAGTTCAGTATGAATTATACGTGAATCGGTGTAGAAATGAAGTAGTAATACTAAACGGCATTTCTGGGTAGGAAAAAAAAATTGGGTACGAACATTTTGGGTACGAAACAATTATGCCAAAAAAAATAATAGGGTGCAAACAAAAATTGGGTACGAAATAATATTTGGGTACAAAAAAAATTGGGGACGAAACAAAAATTGGGAATGAAACAAAATTTGGGTACGAAACAAATTTTGGTACGAAACAAATTTGGGTCCGAAAAAACAATTAGGTACGAAAAACAAATTGGGTACCAAAAAATTTGGGTACGAAAAATACAACTGGGTACGAACAAAAATTGGGTAAGAAAAAAATTTGGTTACGATTTTTTTTTAAATGTGGGTACGAAAAATAAGTTCGGTACGAACAAAAATTTGGGTACAAAAAAAAATTGGGTGAGAAAAAAATTTGGATAAGAAACAAAAATTGGGTAGGAAAAAAATTAGATACGAACGATTTTGGGTACGAAAACAAATTTGGGGGTACGGGGAAGTAGTACCCGTGCACCTCTCGATACATTTGAAAGAGGACGGGAACCAAGCTACCTTTACCTTTATCAACGGCCCTGGGGTGGGTAAAGTGGACATGGATGGTCGAGATAGACCGTGTTGTCATAAGAGATGTTCAGTATTAATTTGAATTCGATTGGTGAATAAATGAAGAAGTTATGTGAAACTAAAATTTTGTGTGGGCGTAGTCCTTGTGGGCGGGGAGCCCCAGGGTTGGTAATGGGGCCATGCATAGTTGAGATTGACCGTATTGTCATAAGAAATGTTCATTATCAATTTGAAGTTAATCGGTGTAGAAATGAAGAAGTTAATGTAAAATAACCTAAACAAATGAGTGAAAATCTCTGACCCGGCCCAACCCCAACCCCCATTCTCCACTATCTCCTCCTACACTATTAGCACTAGAACCTTGAAATTTACACAAATGGTAGCTATGAGCATGTATGCGACGGTGCACTATTTGGAATTTTTATCTGAACCCTGGGTCAAAAGTTATTATCCTGTGCGTCGCATGTTGTTAGTAAAATGAGAATTTTTTACCCATTTTACCCGTGTATTTACCCATAACTTTTGACCCAGGGGTCAGATCAAAATTCCGTCACTGTCACCGTCGCACATATGCTCATAGCTACCATGTGTGTACGTTTCAAAGTTCTAGTGCTAATAGTGGAGGAGGAGATAGTGGCCGATAAAAAAAGAAAGAGGATATCAATACAATACAAGCGTTGGTATAATAAGCAATTCGAAATCCTCTCACGAAAATATATTTGGTTAATACATGGTTCAGATTAATATTGCAGTTTTGTTGATTCTTTAAATAGTAATGGTTAATTTCGTAGTTTATTTCACATGTAATCAAGTACCAGAGTAGAGGAAATACTGTGCAGATCAGAGTTTTGTTAATGTTAATATATATCATTTTATCACAACAACATTGATATCGGCCTGATACAAAGATGTCTGATAAAAAACATCTAGCATACCTTTACCGTGACATCAACCTGAAAAAAGTGACCGCTATAATTGTGTATATCAGGTTATTAGGCGCTTATATCAATTAATGTGTAGAGCTACGAAATATTACTCGAAATCAACTGAAAAGTCTTCGCTTTTGTATCAACGAATCATATTCAACAAAACAAACATGTTTATACTAAGATGTAATATATTTTAAAAACAAAAAGCAATACAACCAGAAAACAACGTATTTTAACAAATACTACGCGCAAGTCTTTATGACGTCGTGATAAGCATATCAAATGTCATACAACGTATTAATTTCCTCTGAAAAGTAAGCTTCTAAGCTATAATATATTATTATTTCTTTTAAAATTCGTAAATCGGGTTATAAATGGGTAAATGTATAATTCCGATAACCGCTTCTGTTATTTTCTTTTCTACCTCGTTTATATAAAAAACGGGACATATTGTCATACTACAAGCCTAACATATTGATGTTGTTGGTAGTATATGTCGTTATTGTGTTTGGTTTTGTTCTTACAGTATTAAGTTATATTTAAATGAAGGATCTCCATTTATCAGCCCAATATTGTATTACGTGTGGCGTACCATTATTCAACGTTCAACAATTGTCTACACTTGTTAACATGTTATATCGGTTGTGATAAGTGCGAACGCTAAGCTCTTCTCACGACGAAGTGTTTAAGGCAATTCTGGCGATTCAAGTCTAATATATTTTTGTTGATCCTTTTCAATTTCTAACATGAAATCGGCATTTGTTAAATTATAAAGCACACAAGGCTGCTTAATAAAGATCGCACGTGGATACTTAAAACATAATAACTAACTAATAAACTTGATTAGAATAGCACACATTACGCAAACGACTTTGAGATACTTTCATATACTGGTTTTATATAAGATACGTATTGTATGTGTTTTAAACAGCAGAATAATACATTACATATATGGTTAATTTAGTAATTAACGTAATTAAAAAACATGAATCCTGCGTAATCGCAGTTATTCATATTAATACATTTACTCGAGTCATATATCTTTGTACAGAAAAATCAAAACAAAACAAACCCTGTCATAACTAAAACAGTTTTGTTAAATGATCGTGCGTATCTAAATATAGTATGAACCAAGAGTGACCGGCCGAGAACGTGCGTTGGCAATTCTATCGTGAGAAGAATTGTATATAACGCTATGTGTTAAGGCGATCGTGAACACATATTTAAGAAAAAATGATAATTTATTTACAATAAAATAATGGGCTTAAATTCAACAGGTCAGCATAACAACCTGTATGAATATATAGTATACACCAAGCAGATGTATCAACCATTCTGCTTTGTTGCTAAATTGAGAACGGCGTTGGGTTATAGTAATTTAGCCTTACATATTTAATAACAGATTACAGGAATTAAAAACATCGAGGTATGATGAGATAAATACAAAAAAGTAAATCAGCGATCTACTCGTGTCAAATTGAAGATATTTTGCAATTATTGGTTGGGAATGTATCAACATAGCCAATACAATGTTAGTATGTATACATGTTGGTCTACTTGCGGGAAAATGCTTCAACATTATATTGATAAAGGTCAAAACCTAAATAAGACAGCTACGCCAAAAAACACTTTATCATAATTCTTGTTTATGCTTATTATTTTGCTTTATCAAAGTATGTTTTGGGAAATGAATAAGAAGTGAAAAAATATATGTTGTCTTCAGTATTATTAATGCATGGGCTTATTGGTTATTTAACTGCATGCATTGTACAATCAGTATTAGTAGTTTTATTGGAAAATAACTATTGTAAAAACTATTGTGTGTTTCATATTAACCGTTAAGGTCGGCGCCAATCCCGTTTGTTCAGAAATATAGTTTGAACAACAAAAAAGCCTAGACACACTACAATTTAACTTTATGCATAAACAAATATAATTCCATTTAAATATACACGAGATAAAATATACGAGCGTTCTGAAGACATTAAGGAAATAGACATAACTGAATACAAATCAACAATTAAACACAAATAAAACATTAACATTATGTGTGTTTTGAACGTTTCTCGATCGTTCCACTTTCACGTGAGACAAGGAACTTTTCTAGCAACAGAGACACACGTTTTTGGAATCAATTCGCAGTGTTCGTTTATAAGTCAACGTTTTGTTCCATTTGTCATGTTGTTCTCAGAACAAATCTTACCCATACACATGTTTGGTAACTGTAGATGTAGAAATAGCGATGTCCCGTCGGAAATTTCGTAATCCATCGCTATTTGAAATATTGCTAATGATATACAATAAGTACCATGATGCTGACATGTTCCAATACACACGGTCTGAATAGGATTGATGTCACTATATGTATATGGTCTTTTTTGGATAATAGATGTATTTGTCTTTGCTCTAAGGCTATAGGCTTTGTAACTGATTTTTATTGTAGTGAAATAGTGTACCGCTTTTAACTATTAACCGACTTATAATGAGGGATCGGATTGCAACATTTTAGTGTTCAGGTTGCAAAATAAAATAAAGACAATGTATGGATGTATACCACGAACTATGCATCGACAACTTCATGTGAAGATTTATGTAAATTTGTGTATACTTATTAATAAGCTTGCTTCCTCGATATAACAAAAAAATACGTATTCTCCAATACTTGCCACATATACTGATTTTAGTCATCGTTTGTAAAGCAGCGATTAAATACTACGTTTGTGTTAAATGTATTCAGTGTTGACAATGTGTCCTGAGTCCGATCATTGGGAAGGTTGGTGAGGATACGACGGATATTCTTCCGGTAAGGAAAAGCTCTTTTTCGAGTTGTTGTCAATATTCATGTATTGCAAGTTTAGACCTTTAACTGTCAAGACAATCAGTGAAACGCCTTGTCTCTACAATTGTATGTTCTTTTTTTACAATGATATTTTTTTAAATAATAATTCCTCTAACTTAACATTAATAGGACATCGCTTTTATGTTTTTGTCGAATTTTTAGCACATGGCTTTCCGTTTTTTCTTCATCGTGTTGCTTATTTTATTTCAAACCAAAACGTCTATTATTAAGGATTAATTAACTATCTTTGTTCCATGTACTACATCGCAGTTTGTTTTATCATAATATCAACACATACGCATAGTTTTCATTAAACAAAAACTTATAGAATGACCAATGTATTCTGCTATTGGATTAACATCAAATACGTAAAAATACAATTTTAATAGATGGCTTGAAGGAAAGAAAGAGTCATCCAATTATCGATCGTCATTCTGATATATTTCCTATGAGTTGCCTTAATATATGAGTTAGTGTTTGAAGTGAAAATGGTACAGCGTCATTCCAGTTGCATTCCATGTCCATTGTAATCGTGCGATAGTATGGTCTTTTTTGAGGAAACCAAATACAAACATATATGATGTTGAGTGTCAATTGTTATTTAACGTACGAACAGAGGGCCAGATAAGATGCGTATTTGCGTAAAATACGCATGAAAAAAAAGAAAATCCGCATGACTTAAAATTGTGTTGAGTAAAAAAACTCCTGGCTTAATTCGGATTACGCATCGTGTGCAATTTCAATGCGTATTAGCCGTTTATACATGCATATAAATTCATGTTAATATGACTGGTTCCCGTCATTGTGTCCAAACCGGTAAAAACGTAGTGACATCACCATCTATGTTTAGAATATGGTTCCCGACCTAATTCACTCCTCAGTCAGAACGGTATCATTTCATTTTGGCCCACGATAAAGGCCGATGTTGACACAAAGGGCTCCCAGCTGCATTGTTGAGAATCGATATACGCTTGTGGTGAAAACATTTGACATCACATTCGATAAAACCCGAAACGCCCAACTTCAAGCATATAATGTTTGCTATTAGTTCATCTATTGTGTGGCACTATGGAAAAACCTTTTCCCTTCAAGCACTTTTTGAATGGCAGCCGAAATACACATATAATAAACAAGTTTTACGGATACCACCCGCTTACCATTCAGATAACGTGACTAAGCACATGTTTAACCTGTTAGATGTATTGAAATCCGGTTTGCAATTAATGAATCCGCTTGAATCATAATGTAATGCGAACATTTGCTGCTTGCTTGTTTTTCATATGACCGTCACGATCTGTGCCGTTCTGAGCGGCAGTCTCTGTCCCGAAAGCGCTTTTCTTTTTGTGACGTATGCCGCAGCGTCTGCATGTGTTTGTGTTTTATTGTCTTGTAAAAAAATCAAAAAGTAAAGGCGATCCAGTTAAAAATGGAAGCCCTCGTGCGGGTTGGCCTTTGTGGGCCAATCTTAGAAGATTTTGATCGTTGCTGTACAGTGTGTGCTCAATAGTGGCTTGCCATATCAAGACGGAAAAAGAGATTAATAGCTGCTTATAAGCCAAGTGCAAAAAAACAAACACACAGAAATACTGTTAAATTAAAACAAAAGTGATTGCTTTATTGTGTACAAGACTGCTTGTTATAGCGAGTTAACACTACATGTACAATTTATTATTAATTCTGATCCTTTGAACATTAATACTCCTTAAAATTATAAAATATTCGTCAGTACTTTCAAAAAAAACCTTAAAAGGGAGACTGTACGATTTTTATGTGTTAAATTGTAATATATTGATGAAAAATATGTTACGATAACACAAAATATGCAAGAAACATTATACATTGAAGACGAATTTAATAGAATGCATCAAAGACAAGTTAGCGCTGGTTAAAGCCGATACCGACACTTTCACTCGTATTTGTAAGGAAACAAAATTGTGTCTTTGTGTCGTATGAACTAATCTGCACTAAAACTAAATTTAGATGCACATTGTACATGCATGATATAAATGCTGGCGAATAAGGCTGGAAGCCATTTTCGATTTCAGAGTTAAATATCTGGCTTTTATCGCCTTTTTCGACACATGTTCTTCTTAACTATTATTTCAATTTATATTGAAATATATGTATAATAATTGTCAACACATTTTAATAATTCATAATTTTTTGACAAAATCGTACAGTCTCTCTTTAAGAACAAAATTGCTTACCATATAACTAAATTTTATACGATTTGGTTCT
Organism: Dreissena rostriformis; assembly: GCA_007657795.1. Lineage (NCBI taxonomy): Eukaryota > Metazoa > Mollusca > Bivalvia > Myida > Dreissenidae > Dreissena > Dreissena rostriformis. Next base: position 81,836 of record VMBQ01000288.1, read on the forward strand.
ATCACTCAACGATAATTATTAAAGTGTCAATCAAAACTATTTTTTATTTCCAACATATTCAAAGAAATAAATTTACAACACGGCTTTATTTTACATCATAATTCACTTAAACATGACACGATTTTAATCACTTGTATGGGTATTATATTTACAGATGGTTGCCTATCATAAGCAAGAAGCATTGGTGAATGCATGTATATGAGCCATAAACATATATAATGTACATAGGTAATACAAAGACAAGTATTATTTGCACAACTAAAAAGAGAAAACCCATATAAATGAAATATAGTATAAAAGATATTATACAATACAATAGTATATACAAATAAAAAACATATCAATACAATTAATGTACTGTGTGTTCTATTTTTTAAGATTTGGTACTAGAATGAACTTTCTGATAAGTATCGCAATGTCTTTTTTCTAACAAAGAACCTTTTGTAGATCATTATTGCTTGTGGATTATAAAGTAGCACATGCATACACGGTCACCCTAATTAGAAGACATCTCTCAAAATGGTAGTCCCTGTTTTTCTTTGTACTATACTCGTTGTATAGATAGGTTTTGACGCTATCGCTTAATCGAAATGGTTAAAGTAACATTAATACTCAAAAAGCAAAAGAAATTTCGTTAAGTATTTCTTAAAATAAAGTTACCCAATACAAAATTGGTGTTTTAAATTTAAAGTTAATTTTATATGCTGGACATGTTTTGTGGTTTTATGTCTTAAACAGGTGAGGGTAATGTGTGATCGTATTTACTTTCTTCAAGAACAAGTACGCCGATCATTGCATGCAATCCCGTTTGTATATACAAGATCAATCTGAATTGTTTACCTATACAGAGTGTGTCCATTTTGCATGTTAATCCTTCAATAAGTCAATATTATCATTATAAATATGTTATTACGTTCAATATGAAAATCGACTGCTATGGGATGAAAATCTTAGAATCGATAATGAAATCTTCCATATCCTTAAAGGTGTTTTCGTATAATTAATCAAAATGTTATTGCATAACATGTGTGCAAAACACTGCATGCCATTCAAATGTTATGTACGATAGTTTACATCACTATTTTCGGAATGCAAGATCCCGATAAGAGCGGAAGTGTAAACTTTGTAATCAAAATGTATGTGAATAAGAATATCACTTTTAACTTTGTTGTCCGTTATATGACGAATTGCGTATACACTATAATATCAGGACATCCTGGGCTTCCATACGTAAATACATATCAATTATGTCTTGCACACATGTTCTAAAACTCAAGACTATTGCCAATATTTTGACAGAAACTTTTTAACTTAGATCTGAGAAAATTAACCATTTAGCTGATCTATAATTGCATGTTCTCACACATGAATGTATTACATAGTCTTACATGTTATTTGTTATTATGCAAACGTTTTTTTATCGACATATTTGTTTATCCTTTAATACGGTATATGTTATATTGTATGATTCCATGTCTTGGCCACATATGTATATATGGTCTTGGTCAAAGGCAGAATGCCGGATTGCCAATAAACTATTGAATTGAATTGCATTTAAATCATCTGCTATAATTAGTGTACATACAATAGCAATGTCAATGTTTTAAATAAGACATATTGCCAATGTATAATAATTAAAAATCATGACTATGTAACTGCAAGGCATATATTTCTGAATGTTGTATTTCACTTTTAGTAACGGTGCATCTATTAAGTATATACGAATTTAAATTAAATTTAAAGGACACAATAGCTTACTCAAATGTATAAATGAATACCAAAAATAAATAATATAATGATTTTCTATGAGAATAGACACACATTAAACTTAATGTCGCTAACAATACAAATAAACGCATTTGAGAAGGACACTGTTCATTAACGAGTCTGACACTCGTTAAGATCCTTTGAATTCTCACGCAAATGTCAGTGGTCAAGTTATTGATATCCCTTGACATCCTACGCTCCTGTCAATTCCCAAAGGCTATTTGTGTGATTTGAATATTCATCGTGTATTGGTAATCAAATCACATCTCGGATGTACCGCATATGTGTTATTAAGAAGGATGTCTTACTGTAATCAGTAAGACAATTCTCCCACAGGAATTAGCTTTATCTGAAATAGAATCCGATACCGACAAATGAAACATTAACAGTTATTGGATAGGAAGCCATTAATATGATACACCCATGTTGCATGTGTAGACCATGAGACTATGCCAACTGACGACTGTACATTATATACTATACGAAAATACTTATTAGTGAATACCATCCATGCATATATTTTCATATTATTTTGAGTTATTGGTCATAACAAAATATCTTTCACGCCAAAAGGTTTTATTTTCGCTAGTTATGCTAAATAATTCGTTCCTCGCCCATTTAAGGCCTCTGCAACATATTGCTGTATTTAATTATCCGTCTTTTTTATATCTATTTACGCCCGTATGTCTCCATCATTTAGACCAAATATGATAAACCAAGTGCTCCAGGAATGCAAATTGTTGTCCCAAATGTAAACACAAAACACGGTCTTATGGACACGTCTTCTAGACTAACCAAAACACCAGTGTGTTCCATTTTAACAAACGTTTTGCACGAACAAGACCAATTAAGAAATATGACGCCGCCACAGTACAAGCATATTGCTTTTAAGCTTCTATATCGTATTTCTTTTTTATGATATTGTACCATACTATACCTTAAAAAATGTTGCTTTCAGTTAATGATCGAATATGTATATCACTTGTGCTGATATTAAAAGGATACTTTCACTCGTGGCAACGCTCATACTCCAAAGTCATACATATATTGTATTTATCACAGGTCCAAAACGATGGGGTGACAACGAAGACTGGACGATTTGCAAGTCAGGAAAACATCAGTCGCCGATAAAAATAGAACCCCCAAAGTTATTGTATGATCCTCATTTGCAACCGCTAAAACTTGAGACCACGTCGGTTATTCTTGTACGCTCTATAAAATATGCAGATTTCACATTTTTTATTTTAAAGTTTAGTCGCTGTATGTCTAAAATCGTTAATACAATATCAGCCTTGAATTTTACAGGACAATTTTCTCGATCTCAAGATCATGATTAAAGCACTATCATGGTGAAATATAAAATTAGATTTGATATATAATATTCTTTGATTTATTTGTTTCAATTGTACAAAAAGGACCAATCGTAAAATTATTGTATTGTACACAAACATTAAACAATTTTCATATTGTTATTATCAAACATTGTTGAACTAGAACGCAAAATAGATGCAAAACTACAGGCCACCGTTATTGTTTTTTAACGGTTTTAAGCGTAAAATATGTTTCTTGTGGATTAAAATGTGTTGTTAAAAGTAAAATTATGCTTAAGTAATGTTTGGGTATTTACAAATGTGGTTGTCAATAATTAAATTAGCAATCGCAGAAAAACAGTGAATGCTTTATAGTTATACATATCCCAGTCATTGTTCTGAATGATCAATAGGTAACTCAATTTGTTTACAAACAGAAATAAACTTGATAATGATTACATTTTTAATAAAACGAATTTAACTTTAACAGCATCATAAATTCGTATGGAACATAACATTTTATCACTTATAATGCGGCGCATTGGTTCTTTTAGATTAAAGTTATATTCCGCAACAACTAGAAAGATCTAACGTTCCTGGTGAACGGGCACGGAGTAGGCGTAAACATAACATCCTGTCCACTCTCTTACCGATATCGACTCTAACAGATTAAGCTCCTCTTTGGCTCCAAACCCATAGTAGACGGGCGCGGATTTGATGGAGAGGTAAGAGTCGTCTAAACAAAACGTTTATTCCCAAAATAAAAATTATCATAAACAACAAATTACCATATACATTTTCCTGTCATCTGAATTACGACATAAACTGAACAACCAGAGAATGTGATTTGCATTGCAGGTGAGCAGATTTAAGTTTAACTATATTGTGGGTGCGTATTTGTTTCTGCGTGTAGATTGTTTATTGAACAAACTTATATATGCTCAGTGTAATCTGGTATTATTTACTATGAGTACATCATAATGTGTATTAAATTTGATATTCTACAATACCTTGTTATGTAGCTCATTCAGTCCTTTGCCTCTACATAAACATTACAAACACTTTCATTTATGTATAACAGATTCACTTCATGGCGTACAATACCGAATTATATGGAAATTATACTGAAGCGCAAGTGAGCCCTCGAGGAATAGCACTATTGGCTGTATTCCTTACGATTATCATTAAGGCAAATGTGCAATAACGAACAGAAGGCTTAAGGTATAACGATTGAGTTATAAACAACGTCGATTTATTCAACCAGATCATTTGCTTTTCTTATGTATTGAATGTTTTCAGACAGGCGAACACGACAATGCATCGTTTAAGACGTTACAGGAACGTTGTTTCATAATTGACAAACCAGGAAAAGGTTAATCCAGATTGACAGTTAAGTTTGTCATATTACTTATACTTTCCATTTTACATGTGTGTTATTATGAAAACGCAATGGAAGCTTAAGTTATTAATTATGTCGCATAATAACCATTCGTCATTGACAAGTTAAACCACAAACTAATGGCAAAAGAAAAAAAAGGTGTAAGCCTGTTTCAAGCGGTTAAAACATTCTAAATGTATAAGTATTTAACAATTACAAAGTAGTCTTTTTTCATGCATTTTTGAACTTGCTCAATTTAACAATTATCATTATTACTATTTTGAATATTAAACCATAAAGCGCTGCATAGTATACAAATATTAAAATAATTAAGGTTTGAAATCGTTTAACAACCTTAATAACAATAGATGCGCATATACGCCACGAAGACAATAGAGGCCTTTTTATAATATTCGAGTTTAACACTGTGTTATTATTTATTTTCAGGCGCAAAACTGTTCATGTTTATTATAAAAACCGTGACACACGTACACACTAGAAAAAAAGAACACGGAACGGTTCCTAGAAAATCTTCGCTGTTATCTTCATTTTTTTTATTCTTTCTAATGTTCCAGACTCATGTACGGACATATAACACTTCCCATTAGCTTATTTGCTTCATGAATCCATCGAACAGTTCATAACATACAGCGGATCACTTACCCAGCCAGGTTGCAGGGAGACAGTGCAATGTGTCATACTTAATAAGCTCATTTTCATTTTGCAACAACAGGTACATATAAGCATGTGAAAATACATTCCAAACTTTTTATTATGGCAAACACACTTCTTAACTATAAAGCCAACACATTCAAATAATCTATGCAATGAACACAACTATCTTTTTTTTCTCAATTATTTTCTACATGTTTTTACTTATAATCTTAAATAATTCATAAGCAAAATAATAAACAAAACACAGACATAGTTTGTAAAGTTAAATCATTATGAAATAGTAGTAGCACAAATGAGGAGATCGGCCTTCGTATCAGGCTTTGCATTCAATGACCAATATCATTGAGACAAAATGGTGGACACAATATGCAAATTGTATCAATACAGATACTATTATTTGAACTAACATGGTAATTGTTTCCAACAAGACCTGCTAATTCCACACCGGTAACACTCCGCGACTTTTGACTATTACATAAGCTTACTTTGAATCATAATTGACGATTTTGTTTAAACACTTGAACACAAAACTCATATCAATCAGAATTAAAGGTATTAAAGATCTACGACATGACTACAATTTTACTGTTTCGCAGTGTTTTATGTTATTTTATTTTATTTAAGTTAGATGACTTGCGCAATGTTCCATATCAAGAATGGATGGATTAAAATACTAGACCCGTGATGCCTTTAAACAATAGAAATATACGAACTAATATCAATGTAAGAAAACGAGTAAGTATTAAAGTTGTTCATCATTTTTATGAACATTGTATGCTATTAAAATATAATATGATGACACTTGAGATATAAGTATTTAAATTACAAATTGCATGATGATACAACTTGAATGGAGGTATTTAAATGTCAAGCCATCAGTTTTCAGAGTAGACTGTGTTCTATGGATGTCTCCCAAAAGAACCAAGGTGAGATTCTTTTTTTCATATAAATTCATATTAATTTAAGCTATATCTGAAACGGTTAGACAAAGAGTCCATACCAATAGCTTATGTTATTAGCATAACGTGTGTGCCTTTTTAGTAAATGCAGCGCTGTGGCGGATATAGGATTAAAACAGGGATCCGTACACCCGCAAAATAACATTTACAAAGGTTACATTGCAAAACGTGCGTGTGTGTGCTTTTTTTAAACAATTAACAGCAAACATGTGCAGTGTCTTATGATAACAGTTCACATTTAATTCGAAGTCGCTCACTCGGATAAGCATTCTGATATGAATGTTGATAAATCAGTGGTGTATATAATAAGAGATATGTTATTTCATATAGCTGCTATTTCCGTTTTTTTTAATCGTTATTGTAGTTGCTAGTAATTCGATGTTTTTTATTCAACAAACACATCCTGACATAAAACGTACTGTGTACGAAGTGACTCTCAATGTCAAATGGGTGCTTAAGTATTGTCAGAGTAAAATTGATTTGTATTGTTTCCATAATAGTTCCGCTCAAATAATTAACTGTTATTGTTTTGATAGATATGACATGATTTTTATATGTTTGTATTGATCAATATTTGCGTTCAAATTTAGTTTTAGTTGTATAGTACGTTTATATTCCTGTATCGATGTTGTAATGATTATACATGTTATGTTTTCCGACGTATCAAGTCGAAATGTATATTGAGTAAATATGTGGTACTGCATGTATCGAAATATGAATTATGAAATACTAGTTTTTGTCTGCCAATATTGCATTTGGAAACAATAAAGGCAAGTTTAAAACTGGTAAAAGGTTGTTTGATATGTGGAGTATACTGCTTATTAGTTCTCGTACTAGTTAGTGGACATACCGCAAATAAACATTAATTAATATGAGAAGTAGTGTGATGAATAAAATTCATGATGAACGGTGAAGTAGCAATCATGATTGGTCATAAACAAATGATTGGTGTGTTTATGTTCATATTAAATAATTTTCAGCGCAAATATAATTACAAAGTTATTGTCCGTCGGATGGACAATTATTTGGGAAAAGGAGCCGGTTAAGATACAATACGGTTACCATTCAACATTTCATCTATCGTCACGGATGTTTCTGTTAGCTCGGGAATGAGTTCTGCGAAAGTATAAACTTATGGATTAATGTCAGCCACAGTGTAAGCTCATGTCCAATACATCGTGCAATAGTCGTCCCGTGTGCCTTAACAAAACAATACCTTTGCACTGAATTGCATTGTATGAAAATGCTTGAGTGTTTCTTTAAAGCATCTGCTGCGTGCAATTGATTAACATGTATTTACCGAAACATCTGCAAATACATGTACATGTAGTCCTCCACAATTGCGATGCACAAACGTTGATGTAAAATTGCCGAAATAAGACAAATTCTAACAGCAAGCAAAACGTATTAATATGAAAAACGCGCATCTTATATATGTAAGATTTACAGTGAAACGTAGAATACAAGTAAACAAGCATCAAATCATTCATTTCGATCATTCCAATATAACTACTCGCATGGTACTGTACTAGTCAGAGCAAAAACATATTAATGATTCATGAGCGTTCTGAAATCTGATATGGTGCAATCAATGATTGACCATGAAAAATTGTTGTAACAATTAATTCAAACATATAACACATACTTTTAAGATAAATTGGATGTCACTAATATCCATAAAACGTTTTAGTTAAGCTACACATTTATAACACGTTCACGTTTTACATTATACTGATTATAGTTCATTCGGGGTAAGTGATCTTATATCGTTGAATCCCTGTTCATAAACACGCAACAATGTTATGTTGATCTATGAGAACGCAAAACACAATATATCCTATCGACTTTCTTTCAAAAAGGAAGTTATTATAAGTGTCAACAGTGATCGCAAAACATCTATGATGTACTGCACCGGTCTGATTCTAGATTATTTCGTTGTATAAGAATACAACAATTTAACATAAGAACAACAACACAAACAATATTTTGAATATTGAGTAATTACATACATAGGATATAATCTTCACGTTGTATCTCCTCCGATATTTTAAAAGTTGTTAATAACGGAAGAATGGAAATTTACTTTATGATTTATTGAGAACTTGAAATACAACACGCGTTTAAAACGTACCTGTTAAAATATGTACTTATTGACACGTTTCGAAAAACGTTATCACATAATACTTATATGGAATAAGGAGTAGATCAAGGTTAACAGAAAAGTTGAACAAACACGTTATCCGAGCATGTAAGTTTGAATTTAATTTAATCCACGCGTATATGAATACCTACTTGTTTCTCAAGACATTTCAAATGCAAATAAGCCTTAACCGGAAATAATATTTTCATTGTCTCAATGGCGAGTTATCATACTCTAAGTCTCTTAGATCCAGAGTAGACACGCATTTACTAGTATGCATATACATTAAAGCTAATTAATTGGACTGTCCACAAGGTGTTTTGTATAACCATATGATGGACCAAACACACTGACAAAAATACGCCACGGGGTTGCCATGTGATCCTTTAACTTGGTCGGTCAGCCAACCCTCTAAACCCTGCATGCTAATCATACCATATAGTTAATGACATAAACGTGTTATAGAATCGACTCACTTATGAATAAGTTTAAATAAGGTTTAATACGTTTTACAATATCAAACATACACTCATATTTATAAGCACTTTTTAGCACACGTTTGTGTATTGTACCGACATTTGCATCACTTGATTTTGCGTATCAACTATTCAAACAGAGTTGACCGAGTTGAGATATATCTTAATAATTTCAATTAATTCTAACAATAATCAATATGGATGCGACATCAATTGTGTAAGTCTCGTACAAGCTATTTATCTTGCGAGTTTGTTTCTCCATTTTAATATGTTGTCGTATAAATTCATGTGTTGGTAGAAAACGTGGTTTTAATGATGTTCCGTCCAAATGATTCATATCGTGTAAAGTGTTGACTCATTATTTAGTATATTATACAACGTTACAGGGACTGTAAACCACGAATGACGAAAAAGAAAACTTCTTAAATACCGTATTGTTTCACAATTATTAGTTTATATTGATTAAACTATCACGACTGGTATATAACATTACTTGAGATTTTTTTTTTTTCTATTATTACTTTATTTTTGTATTTATTTATTGTTACTGGGTATGCATACCAGGTAACTACCAGTTAACTATAAATAACGCAAGTAGATTGATCATCATCGTCACGTGGTAAACCCAGGAATGCAAATTGTGCATACGTAGTGAATTGTATATATTTTATATATAAAATGATCTATCTACGTGAGTTATTTATAGTGTGTATATCGTTATGTCACCTATTTTGGAGATGTACTTTCGATTTCACATCGCGAAATTTTATTACCGAATATACTGAAAATATAAACTTTTTCAAGTAATGTAATATACCAGTCGTGATATTAAATCAATATAAACTAATAATTGTAAAAAAAACGGTATTTTAGAACTTTTCTTTTTCGTCATTTGTGGTTTACAGTCCCTTTAAGTATAATCAATTGATATTAATGTACATATTATCGACAATACCAGTTTTGGTATGCTTATTGATAAAGGCATGTATAAATATATTTTAGATACAACTGGGAGTTGTGTGAAATCACTCAGCATAAAAACTGCGCAATGATAAATGGAAACCAATTAAATCATTAACATTAAACATAATCGCATATTGAAAAATAATGTGTACGATAACTGGAAAGTTACAAACACGCGAGTGTCATGTGTTGGCTATGTTGTTCTTGATAGCTTTACTACCGATGATTGCATGTATTCCCATGTGTAAATTAAAGATCAATCTGTATTGTTTACGTAAACTACGTTCGCACGTCAATCCATCATTAAGGCAGCAATGTGTTTCAAAGGATATCGGAGGCTTAATATAAATCCAATTCCTCGTTATTTATATAAACAAATCTATTATTCTGGGAAATGATTATTAACTACGATTAAGGAACCACGTCCTTAAGATAATCCAAAATACATACTTTTCAATTGGTCATTGTTTTATTTTTCCGTTTGTTATGTTAATTGTTTCACATGAATTGCATACAGTTTACATGATATATACGATGTTCAAAATCACTTTTTAAAAACACAAGATTCAGTAGAATTATTGTTTTGTTGTCGCGTGTGGTACATTGTTCACGTATACAAATACGTACTTTATACAAGTACTATGCATTTTGATACAGAGGCAATATATTGTACTCGTTTACATGTGTCTGTACGTTTTAACGTCACCAGATCTTTAACAGACTAAATAGTGGATTAAAAATATGTATGTGGACGCTTATTTCATATACGTAAAACAAATGTATGAACACATACAATGAATATTTAACGGCACGAAATTATGTCCCATAATTGCATTAAAACTTCATAATTGTTGAGATACCTATCTGTGTAGTAAGTGCGGATTTTTTTATTTAATCATCACACCCACATTAATGAAAAAACATAACATCTGATAAACTTTGTATTTCAATCCTCCCATACAATGAAATCAGTTTGTTTAACTTTATCACGTAATGGGTTGCGTGTTGATGTTTTTATCAAATGCATTCAAATTTTATTAAAGAGCCACAAACGTGATTGGAAAAACAATATAAAATAAGTGTTGCACATAGATAATTCCTTTTTTATCGGTATATATAATTTGTTTATGTCTATTCGAGCGCAAAAATGATCCAGAATCAATATTAGGCTTTATTTTATAAAGTTTGTTAAGAGTTGCGCCATTAATACTTGCTTGGCATTGTTACTTTATTTAAATATTTAAATCATCTAATATTAAACAAAAAAGTAATTCCAATAGGTCCGATTCATTATTGATTCGTATCAAATTGTTCAACAAGCTTTGATTTTAAAATATATGTGTGAGCACGATTTCTTCTATAGGTTGCATTTCGTGTTGCAAAATAAGGACGTACATGTAGATAAAGGGATGATTCCCCTTCTTCGTCATAAAGGTTTTTGACCAGAAATGACCGGTAAGCTCCAAAAGCTAAACGCAGTCCCTGAATAGTACCAATCATTTGCAATTGATATTTAATTTATAAACATAGTCCCACGTTGATCGAATAAGAATTTTATAGAATTCAGGTAAAGCAGTGGCAGCACAGTCCGAATGATTATTAGTTAATGAGGGTCAACGCATTGGAACGGTCAATAAATAAGAACTTGGGTTTTAAACTGCTAATTGGAACTCTAATCCTTACACTTGTCCAAGATTTAATTATTATACATTTATGTGTCCATCATGATTTATCGAATGAGTGAAAGTACCAATATTATAGTTACATTGATAACCATCACCGTCATTTTAATGTTTATAAGCAGGCTTCATGTCAATAATAGGTCTGTAAATAATCAGCTACTCGACAACATTTCATTTGAACCAGGGAAACCATTCTTATATCTACGTCAAAAACGAGCTCGATTCGATTTGCAGCAGGAATTGCGGTTAAAAAGGGAAAACAAATGTCATGCATATATGTTTTGTCCTCAGCTTACTGAGAAGTAGCAAAATTAATAGAATTCTGAAAAAGTCTGGAAGATTTTTGATAGTTATCCTTAATCCAAAACACGGTCGTACATTTCCACTTTAGTAAATATTAGTTCGTTTAAGTAACAAAACAATTGTGACAGTCCTGAAATATTTAAGCTGAGTTCACAAATAATTTGGACAAATGTTTTGTTTTAGTGAAGTGTATACTGAAGGATAAAAGGATGAAGATCGTGTTTGTTGCTTTATTTTCAAGAACTTCCTCAGCTTAAAATAGGCTTCCAAACAAAACAAAAAAAAATTTCCGCTGAAGTAATATCAATTTAGTTAATAATACGTATATTTTCTCTTTTTTTTCCAAATAATCGAGACGAAATTGCATAATATGTATTACTATATACGATTGCGACAAACGGATGGGAGGGCTGGCGAACTTGTATGTAAAGTCGCAGAGGTGTGACAACTAACGTTTTCGTTTTTAAAGCGGGACTGTACGATTTTGTCAAATATTTATGAATTTATATAAAATGTGTTAAAAATTAGTATACATATATTTCAATATAAATTAAAATAAAAGTTAAGAAGAACATGTGTCGAAAAATGCGAAATTAGCCAGATATTTAAATCTGAAGTCGAAATTGGCTTCCAGCCGAATTCGCCAGCATATACATCATTCATGTACAATGTGAATCTAAATTTAGTTTTAGTGCAGATTCGTTCCTACGACACAAAGACACAATTTTGTTGCCTAACAAATACGAGTAGAAGTGTCGGCATCGGCTTTAACCAGCGCCAACTTGTCTTTGCTGCATTTTATGAAATTCGTCTTCAATGTTTAATTTTTATTGCCTATTTTGTGTCATCGTAACATATTTGTATCAATATATTACAAATTCACACATATGAAAATCGTACAGTCCCGCTTTAAGAATATTTCAGACATCAGAATGCAACTAAATTGTTGTTAAGCATGTGCACCTGTTCAGATTTAAAGTAACAATAATACTCAAAAATCAACGGAAATTTTGTAAAGTATTTCGTAAAATAAAGTTACCCAATACAAAATCAATGTTCCTTACAGCAAAAGCCAAAATCTCAACGCTAGATGTGGTCTGGTAACATGGATGATCGTTGATACAAAATGCTCGTTTTTATTTATTTGTGTCATAAAAATTCCATTTTAATTTCCCGCGACTATATCTATTCATACGACACATGAACACTAACATGATACCATTTTAGTGTTCGTAAGTCGTATGAATAGATATCAGTACGGGAAATTAAAATGGAATTTATTGTGGCACGAAAAATTAAAGACAAGCATTTTGTATCAACAAACATCCATGTTACCAGAAAACATCTCGTTTTGAAATTTTGGATTTTGGACACTGCAGAGGCGTTATAATCAGATATGAGTATTTGTAGCCAAGTTTATCATATAAAAAACGAAGGGTCAAATGCCGAACCATTGCTTAAGTACAAGTGTATACATTTGTAAACATGTTTATCCAGTTCGGAACAAAATTGTTCACCATAGAAATTTAAAAGAAGTGTTGGCAATCCGCTGGTTAATCAGACAGATTGGAGCATTTGGACTTGGCTAGTTGGTAGCCTGGTTATCTATCATTATTGACACATATGTGGAAATATTTACAAGAACTCTTTTTCTTTGTAGACTTTGATAAATGAAGAAATATTCAATTTTTCAACGGAGGTTAATCACAAGATTCCGACGATTGCAATGAATGACGCTGATATTTGAATACATTTTCAAACCGAACCAGTTAATGGAATATAAGGGTTGCGAAACAGTGATATACCACAATTTAATATACTTTAAATAAACATGTATGTTAGCATTTAAGGTACTTAAATGAGTTGTTAGATAAGGTGTTTGAAATATTCAGACAAACCAACTAGAATTAAGTTATTACAGCCATCTGTTCTTAAGGGGCTTTATGTAGCCGCTTTTGGTATTTTAGCAAATCGTTTAACAGAGATACAAATCGCAACGATAAAAATTGTGGGCATATTAAAGTAACCCGAACTTAACTATGCACCAGGTAAGAGTGTTCATTCAGAATAAATAATCGCTAACAATATTTTCCCTCTCATTCGTTGATCGTTTAGATAAATCAACAGGCTTACTGAAGTTGTTTAAGAAAAAATAATACGATCGGATGACTTAAAGGCTCGATAAGCACCTCCTTATGCTTACCGATGTTTATCACCATACTCGTTCGAAAACAGGCTAAGACAAGGAGTGTGTGTATTAACACTACATAAGTAATTAAACCTCCCCATCTTCACTTATTGGCTAAATTTACCCAAGCCCCTTGAAATTGCGGTTGGTCCTACCGCACGCGCGGGATTATCTATGTCTGATTTGCAAACGGCATTCACTCGGAATAACAATTAAAGGAGTATAATTTCACTCTTGTTTAATGTGCCCCTTGCTAATATTTAAGCATATACGAATGACAAATATGTTATTGATTGTAAATAAGGGTACATAATCGTTATGTTATGCATAAATTATACAATATTTGTGCGAACACCAGATTTATACGGCGTGTTGAGGATCTATTTATGCTCACGAAAAACAGTAACATCGTACTGAATTCAACATTTTAACATTCACAGGCGTGTGGAACTAACACATATCCTGGTGTGTGTGTCAATAACAGCATCTTGGATGGATGTGTTATGAACAGAACCATTCGTTCTATTTAATATGCATGTTTTCAACCATGCTAACTTTTGCTGGCATGTAGTCGATAGTCCAACAATCCTTTATTGGTATTGTATACTGTGTATTCAATTTGTTCATTGCAATTGTACTTGGGAATCTAGTAAATATGATTGACATGTTGCATGTGATTGTGTTGTGTTTTGTAATAACGTTGGTAAAATAATGTAACTACCGATTTAATATGACTGAGAAAACACTAGTTAGGTGTTATTCTACTGTGGAAATTGGTTGCTGCATAGTTGTGGATCAGTGTGCGTCCCAAACGCATTTTTCCTATAAGAACAAGTTTACAACAAATTCGATCATTTACATAAATACTTAATCAAAGAGAGAAATTAATCAAATATGTATTAAAAGCTTCTCATTTTATTTAATGAGCTTGAATTGGCAATGATAGCAACACGATATAAATAATCTGATTTTAGATTCACATGTCATGTAAGACTTTGAACATACTAATTTAGATTAAGTCTAGCAAAACGCAATGCGCTTGTTTGTTTTGGTAATTTATGAACGAAAGCACGCTGAAAATACGAACTGTCTACAAACCCTTGTTTTATTTATACACTTGGCACAACACTTACTAAGTCTTAGCATTTTGAGGCCCTTGGTTTAGATTGTTAAGTTGTATTTAATTACCGAATATATGAATTAACATGAAATCTTTTTATTGACGATTATTATACAAATATTCCATGAGAAATATCTTTGTAAATATAATTTACGGACGTCGGTTAGTATGGTTAGTATGGTCACATGGTCTACATATAGTATGTATCATATTTCTGTATGCCTCTAAATTAACAGTTAATGATTCATTTGTCGGTATCAAATGTATTTTCTATAGAACGATTATTCCTGTTTACTAATTGATTTAGTAATAGCGTTAAGACACCCATTGTGATCACACAAACGCGGTAAATCCGAGATGTGATCTATGTTGATAATGGAAATCACAAAAATAGCCCATGAAATGACAATAACTTGTAAGTTACTGAATAGCATTTGATTGTCCACATTGTTCCTAATAATTGCGTGAGAAATAGAAATATCTATGAGACTCTATGAAGACTATGTTTCGTCCTTCATTGTTCGTAAAATGCGTTCATTTATTTGTATGGATATACACTTTTCATTTTATTTTGTCCTAATATACAATAATTACATCATTTATTTGAGTATTAATTTATACAATGAAATAAGTCATATTTTAAAAACAAATAACCTCAATGCGTACATAATCAATAGACGCACCGTTACTAAAAGTGTAATACAACCTTAAAAATATATGTCATACAGTTACACAGCCAAGAATGTATTTATTGCAAATCGGTTGTATGTCTTAGCTAAAAGACTGAAATTGCTTTTGTTTGTAAACAACTAAAACATTCCTATTGTTTGTAAACAGATTATAGAATATAATTGAAATCAAAAATGTACATCATCAATTTTCAATATTGGTTTAGTGTAAAGGCCTTATCGCTTACTTACCAAGAAACATCCATGTATTGCATCTTGCCGTCCGAAATAAGTGAATGTTAACCACGCAATAACATTTTAATTACATGCAGGTTTTTATACAGGTGGTTTATAATTCAATTCTGCTTTTTTTTAAAGGTCTGCACGCAAAATGTTTTTTCCCTATTTTGATACATACTTATACTGATTTAATCATGTTCACCTGCATGACCATCAAATGCACGCCCACGAAGTGTTATTATAGCGAAAACAACAATTATTAAACTTAGATTGCTTTAACAAACCAATCCTTCCGAAATGACAACCAAATATCCGCTACATTTCCTTTCCCTTAATGCTTGATCGATTTCAAATTTCACGTGTTAACATTTGTTGGGATAAAGGCGCTGTTCATTGTTGGATGATGCATACGCATGCTACTGCAAACAAATACGAGGATTGCTCGGAGCTGTACAAAGCAGCAAGCTGCAGCTGTGATATTTCCTTTAAGCAAACTATATTAAGAAAGAAGAACACACCGAGTTAAAGTATTAGACTTCGTGTGTCAAAGTCCTTTGGTTTTGCTGAAGAGACAGCAAGCAGAAGAGACAGTATTGAGATACAAGGAATCCGGGTGCGATACCCTAGCTCTTTGTGAATAGATCCCTTGGTTCTTTTACGTGCTCAGTGTATAGCACCGATACACGTGAGAATTACCTGGGTTTCATACCAGTACATCTCTAGTTGGGTGGGAAACACTTGAAGCATTTCTGAAATGTCCAGTGCCCCGGATCATTCCTTTGAAGTTTTCTGACATATTTATAACCATAAATCAATGTAGAAAAAGGCAGTAAATATGTTATTGGCAAAACGGTAGTCGGAAAATACTTGGAATAAAGGTGCAACAGGTGGGTATTGACATTAATTTAAACAAACACAGCTTATTTACCAGAAGAATATCCATCGTATCCCCACCATCCTTCCCAGTGGTCGGATTCCGGACACATCGCAAGTATTGAAAGCACATACACAGATATGCGACGTAATATCTGATTAAAAATGATGACTCAACGCAGTACATGTGGTATTAATTTATCGTATCGGTATTGCTATAATGGGCATATTTATTAGTTAGTGGAAACAAAATTACGTACATTGATAAAATATAAGATGTAAAATCATACTTAATTGTATACATTTCTGAATTATATATATATTGATATAGATTCAACCTGAATGCTTTTATTTTGTGTTAAAAGATAACAAGCACGAACGTTGTGAAAACAAATAATTCAGTAATATGTTAAATGAGATAAAAGTAAATATTTTGAAATAATAAGTTTAATGCACTCAAACAAGTTAAAAAAAAGTGAAAATAATTTTATCGGATGGAAAACACGTTAAAGCTGCAGAATTAATAACTTTAAACCGATATAAAGTTGATTTACCGAATACATTGTGTCATTTCTTTCAATAATTTTCCATCCATAGGAACATACAATATAAATGTATTTGAAACTATTCAGTTCGGTTATCTATCCATTAAAGCCCCATTAACACGTAAAATAAACGAATATTTCGTTAAATATTTCGTAAAATAAAGTAGCCCATAAACAATAAGTGTTCTTTATTGCAATAGCCACAATTGCAGCGCCATTTGTGGTCTGGTAACATAGATCTAACAATATACAAAATGCACTTCTTTTGTAAAAATCCCCGTGGATTTATGTTAAATAAGTATTGCATTTCACTAAACAAATAATATTTATTGTTTGGTAATTATATAAATGTTCGATTGTTTTTATACCATTGTCAAAACAGATTACCAGAAACATTGATGTGTAATTAATTTTTTTATATCTGTGTAATTCCATATGACATGTTTACATATAGGAATGCTTCTTTGTGAACATTTATGTTTGTTTTTGTTTTTTTGCCATGCGGTAAGAATATCTTTTAAAGTAAATGTTCTTTGCTTACGTTGTCAATTATAGCTTCATCTAAATTTCTTCCAAATATTAGACTAGTACCATTTGTTTAGTGGTTCGTGTAGCAGGCGTTTCCATTTTCCATGAGTGTTTTTATCTAAGAATCGGTTAATCTAACCCGCTTTAATGGCGTTCAAGAAATTATTAATGTCTGTGAGTTTAAGGCCTCCATTTTCATAAGGTTGATTAAATCGTTTTCTTTTAATTTTGTCAGGTTTATCATCCCAAATAAATTTAAACATAGTTGTTATTAATCCGTCTATAACTTGCTTTGTTGAATTTGGAAGAACTGAAAATGGATATATTAACTTTGGTAATGCAAACTTTTTATAACAGTAACTTTTCCCATAAAGGTGAGTTTTCTATGTTGCCACTGTTTTAAGCAGGTTTCAAATTCTTTTATCGTCGGCATTAGTTTTGTTTCTTTATTACGTTTATGCTGATTAAAAAATGCATTCCTAGAGTTTAAACCCATTCAGATGACCGAATACATTTATTGTCTGAACAATATTAAAAGTTTGAGTTTTTTTAGGAACCAATTCTGATTACGGTAGATTTTGTGGAGGTTTAGTCCTGGTAAAACTTGCAATGGACTAACAAGCCAATGTTCATACAAAGTTTTCAATCCTGTTCCGACTTTGTGTACAGGGACATGTCAGCCACGCTGGTAATACTATAAATCATAGCCAACATTTCTAAAAACGCGAAGGATTCTTTATCTTCCCAAGGGAACATCGCTATGTTAACATTTACAATTACTAAATATGTAAGCGTGTAGAACTGGTTTTGTGAACGACGAGAAAAATGAACTGTTAACTGCATTTCAGATGTCTGTACGATAATTTCAAAAACGTTTAATCTTAGAAACTGATGAGTGTGGAATTGAATAAATATGTATAACGATGCATTCGGAATTTGCATGATGAATTAAATATGTATTTAAACTATGCAGTGTGTCTGTAGTGTTACCTTTTAGGCGATTTTGAATATGGTATGCGTGTTAAACTATAGACATAACACGATGTTCAAAACATCAGTCTTGCCTTTGTAATCGAGTTTATTAATAAACTATTATTTTATATTATCATTATACATTTTGAACACATAAAACAACCATTTTAAAATAAAGTGGTTTCAAATGACAACAAAAACACGATTAATGGACCCGTATATGCAAAATCTAGCCCGTTTTATTTTGAACATGTATGGTGAATCGTGCGCATAACAATGTGTTTCTTTTACAGCTGTCATCTTATTACCTGAAAGTGGAATACTCGTCTAAGAAATGCTGATTGTCTGGCCTACCAAACATACTTATATTCAAGTAAATATTGACGTGTGTTGTATTGGTTGTTTGTTTCCAGTTAACAAATTTATTTCCTTAATGTGAGACTTTTCTAACGCATTTTGATTTAAAAATTCAAAAGTGGTCATTTGACTATATTCTGAGCAATCTCACTTTGACGGGATTCGGTAACAAATTATTGAACTTGTGTAAAGAATGTAGTGTTTGTATAGTTAACGGTAGAATCGAGCCGGGTCGTTTCACTTGCTACAATTTAAATAGGAGTACATTTGGTGCTAGCGTTGTTGACTATGTAATCGCGGATTACGATATATTTCATTAATTTAATGTAATGACTGTTCATTACTTATCCGAATTTTTGGATCATTGCTTAATTGAATTCAATATGAATTTTACCAATCTATCTGGTCCCAATGAATGTCTATCTTCCGAAAAAATAGTTTGGGAAGAAAACAACCAATCTGATTAAAATGAGAAATTAGCTTCAAAAACTGGTTGTTTCGACAATGTTGTTCAGTCTTTTTTTAACAATGACATTGCTTTAAATTCCTGTATTGATATGATGTCTTACCTTATTTATGAGTTGTCTTATTTTGTACATGGCAAATCATTTACGTCGAAAACTATCTCACATCCGGTTAAACAATCTCAATGGTTTAATACTGATTGTAAACTAGCCAAATGTAAATTTTATGAATGCAAACGACTATTTACTTTGGCCAATAATGATGTTAACCGGATTGCAATTTTACAGGCTAGAAGTGAGTATTGTTGTTTGAAGCGCAAAGTTAAAACTGCATATTATAATAAAGAAAAACACGCACTATGCGCACATACGGCGAAAGACGCTCTCAACTGTTACACACGCGCCTAAGAACAAAGTGTAGTGCCTTAAACGAACATCTTTTCAGACGTAATATTATTACATCCCCGCTATGTCTATGCGGACATCATGAAATGACGTCACATTACTTTCTCGAATATACTCAATATATACATATTCGCGGCGAACTTTTTAACTCAATATCCTTATATTCCGTCCCTTGCATTGAAACTATTCTATATGGAGACAACACTCGTGACTATGCTACAGAAAGACCCTCAATCTTTTTTTCTTCTTGTTTCACTTATCAAGTTTTTCACAACTTCTCTTATTTTCTTCCAAGAACTCTGCCAGTCTCTCGTCTTTTTCTCTTTTCAAATGTCAAACTATAACCTACTTTTTACAAATGAAACACCATACTCGGAGTTTCTCTGTTATTATCTTTTTTCCGTTATTTTAATATTGTGTAATAAAAAACCCAACTATGTTCGTCTGACAACATGTAATTGTATTTGTACAGGGAGAAGAACTTTATAAGACATTGTCTTTCGTTCCAATCCTATTCAAACATGTTAACTGTATAAATGTTGTATGTAATTTTGTGTAAAACAATGTGTATTGTTTGAAATAAATATGTTTAAACTAAAGCCTTTAGTATATTAATAAGTTTGCCTTATATCTTAGCTTCTGTAAGATTTGCCATAGAATACTGCGGTCGTCTGAGTCATAGGCCGTTTTAAAATCAATAAAGCCTACGTAAAGCTTCCCGCGTTTTTTATAGGCGATATTTTTAAAATTAGCGTTTGCAGTACGAAAGCGTTATATATTGTCGAATAACCAGTTCGAAATCCGGTTTGACGTTCATGTATTTTCACAAACGCGTTAGCATAAAACGATAACCGTCTATTAATCACACTAGTTAAAGCCCCATTAAAATTAAATATCAACGGAAATTTCTTTAAGTATTTCGTAAAATAAAGTTACCCAATAAACAATAAATGTTCCTTATAGCAATAGCCAACATTTCAAAGCCAGATGTGGTCTGGTAACATAGATTTTTGTAGATATAAAATGCACGTTTTTATTTGTTCTAGTCACAATAAATTCCATTTTAATTTCCTGCACTGATATCTATTCATAAGACACATGAACACTAACATGGTACCATTTCAGTGTTCTTGTGTCGTGGGAATACATATATTTGCGGGAAATTAAAATAGAATTAATTGCGTCACATAAAAAAAAGAAACGTGCATTTTATATCTACAAACATCTCTGTAACCAGACCACATCTGGCGTTAAAATGTTTGAAATTGCTATATAGAACACTGATTTTTAATTTTTAAACTTTATTTTACGAAACATTGTACGAACTTTTCGTTGATTTCGAGTAGTAATGGGGCTTTAACAATTTTACAATTATATGTAAAAATTATATGCTTCGATTGTTTTTTGGAGAGTTAAGATCACCCTTTTTTGTATTCGAACTATTATAGCGGAACTTCAGTCCGATGGAAAGTAGCCTGTATTAAATATTCTCAATACATACAGTTTTGTCGTGCTTTTTACAAAGAACGATGTTAAAATCGATAAAGCCGTCCATTCTAAATGTAGTTATACGTTTAATTTGTTTTATCAAATAATTATATATTTATGGGCCACTGTTTGGAAATGGTTTTTTAATGACCTACTTTTGAAATATCTATCACGGATATATCCTAGGTCGGTGCAATCAATATACGTAAGCCTATCAATACTGTACGCATTGCAAGCTGTATCTTCTCTTTCAAGAAGGTACGTATGCTTCAAACAAGTCATTATGTCCTATTTTGCAGCGCTTTAGTACCAGTTGGTCATGTCAATCCGAACGCCTAATTGATCTTGAAGAAACAAGAATAGGCTTTATTTCATGTAATTTGTAAAGAGTTCCGCCATAAATAATTTCTTGCCATTCTGACTTCAATAGTTTATAAATTGCCGATTTTAAATCAATATTTGGTTATTGAACATTTGTTATCGGGAGAAATCGTTTGCTAAGGTATCAGCTTTTTCATTTTCACGTACATGTATGCCTTATGGCTTAAAATCAATCAAACGATGACCATCTGGGTTGTAAAATATCATGGGCCACTGTTTGGAAATGATATATTAAAATGATATTGATCGGGTTGTAAAATAATATAGGCCACTGTTTGGATATGGTATTTTAAAATGAGTTTTTAATCAGAATATTATACCATTTACGATTGGTGTTATAGAACAGTAAGTACTGTAACAGCGAATCGGTGAATTTGATGAACATTTTTACAGAGTATTTTTGCAGCCAAGTAAATGGCTATTTCTTCAGTGAAACATAGTATTGCTTTGCATAAAAGCATATTAAATGTTTAAGATAAGAAATTGTTTAAAAATAAACAATAACCATAAAAAAATAAACAATAACCATCACAATCTTTATCTTGTCACCCATCGGTGTTACTTTAATTACAATAACGTTTTTGTTTCTAAAAAACGGTTGACCTAAGATTTAAACCATTCACGACTGTCCCAAGCTTTTGTAACTGAGACAATTTAAATTATACCTTTGGTTACATGTATGTCCACCGAGGGATAATTCCTAACTTTATTTGGTAATACAGATGGAGGATAAAACTTTAAATCTTCCGAAATTGGTGTTTACGAAGTCCAATTGGTTTGTTTAATTTTTAGTCTTAACACATTTTTAAACAACCTATGATTTGAAAATATATTTGTAAGCTTGATTTTTTCTGTGATTTACAGCAGGAAATTGTTTGCAAACTTTTCTTTCCTTCATTTTCGGGTACTTCTTTTTCTGAGCTGTTATTCCGTTTTTTGATTCATCAATTTGTTATCTGTATAAACTCGCTTTTACTTTTAATTTGTTTCAAGCTGTTTAAAAATATATATTAATTTCATTAACGGTTTCTCAATAGTGTTGAAATGTGACTAAATGTTTCAAACATATATATATTTGCTTATTACAAATATTCTCTATGTATTAAACAATTGGTATTACGCAATTTTTAAGTGACAAAATGCGGTTTGTGGAACAATTAATACATATAAGCCTCTTTAATGTTGGATGTGTAATGTTCTAAAGATTTTCATATTTAGAGACAGATTCTGAACGAACTATTCCAAATCGGTGGACGGAAATGAACAAGTATTGGCAAACAAGTGAAGTTATTAAGATTTTTGTTTTATTGCTGATCTATCGTCCATGATGTTTCTTCTAAGTTTAAGCTATACGCGGATGAATGTTTTTCTAGGCAATGCGTTTATATGTGTCTAATACATCGTGAAAATAACGTCCGGTGCTTTATAAAGCAATCAATTAAAGAAATAATTTACAATTACATGCTCGTTTTTAAGTAATATAGGGCAATACATGTGTACACATAATAATAACGGTGTCAGTCGTATTTGATAAGTTTTATCTTAAATTCCCTACACGAATACAGTCACAAATGTTCTTTTCGAAGCAAGTCTAACCGTCAAAAGCATATTGGTGTGTTTTAATACAGCGAATTATGCATAAACATGTAGCCGTGCCCGATTGAACGTTGATAACATTATCTAATGAATAACGTTAAACTTATTATAATGAGGAATCAACGCAACCCGAATTTCTGTATGTTGAACAAAAGCGTGCAAACAAACATTAGGTGATGAACAATGCATACCTGGAAATAGTTAAAGACAAATGTATTGTTTCTCTACATCAAAATATTCAAGACACCTACAGTAAATTGTAGTGTCATCGCAAAGTAAAACGTTATTTATTTTTAATAAAATATATATTTAAATTACAGCACTCCAAAACGTTTTACAAAATGGTGATTCATTTCTGTTCTCAATGTCACCATACCGATTTCGATAGGTTACATATGGCGGACGAAAAACCCTCGCTTAGGACCGTCAAGGTATTTTAAATACTTCTATTCAACTAAAATGTATGTATTCCAAACATATCGTATCTTAAGAAGTCTAGTAGACAAAGGTTTTCCGATACATTTAATATTTGTCTGTGGTTTAAATACTTTTCGATAACACTTCCAATATGGGCGAAATACAATGAATTAGAATGATAATCTGAAGTCCGCAATCGCATTTTTCAGCTCTGCAATAATGCGGTTCGTAAATTACAATAAACGTATTTTTGATAACGTCTTTAAAGCCATTTTGTCAGGAAGTGATTCTTCATCCTCGCTTATTTATATTGCTTAGCTTATAGCTAATAGAAAAACCTGTCCCCAATGAGGGGAACGATTTAAAAATAACTGGTCACAAATCGTAGCAGGTTCGACGATAGAGGTAACTGTCTAATATAAAGGTCGATGCTAAACACAAAGTGTTAATGTCGAAAAAACATGTTATGGTCATTCGTGGATTGATTGCAGGATTGATTTCGGAAAAAAAACTCAGTCAATCACGAATATGTCATTTATGTCAAAATCTCTTAAAATAATATTTTAATGTGGATCTGACAGATCTCCCAAATAACCCTGATAAATGCGTATGTACTTGTATTGTGCTTGAAGATTTGATGTACTGAACTTGATCGATGAAAACCTAACTCAAATATCAAGAACGCCTGTTAGTCTGATTGACAAAAACGGAGAATAAACACTTCCTACACTGCCGTCGGACATGACAGTCTCTGTCTACACAGTGATCGCAAATCATCGAATATTTTGATTCTCGCCGTCGGTCGGAAGTTAATGCAAAATTTAAACCGGCAGACAAAAAGTTCAAAGCAAATGTAATAAACATTGTTTAACAGCAAATGCCCTGGTTTGAAATATTACTAATTGAATACAAGGGCAACCAAAGCACTGCATAAAGTGCACACAATTTGTCAGTCATGTACAGAGAATACCAATTTATCAAACGGTAGTCTGACTAAACATCATTCATCATAATTTCATAAATCTGATTCGACATTTTATTAAATTATTAACGCAGCGTAAACTAGGAAAACCGAGCAATCATTGTTTTGAGAGTGTTAGGTAACAATTTTATAACAATTATAATGTTTTTAATTTTCGGATTTTCGAATTAGAAATAACAACCGCAGATCGCACACCGGCTTAAATATCCAACATGCAAATTAAGGATTTATTAACATTAAAAATATCACTAACATCATTAGAAACTAATGGAACACACATGAGTGAAAAAAATCCTTTAAATATATGTATATATATTGCTTATCAATCAAAGAGTATCCGACAAAGATAAATGGTGATTGGTTTTCTTTATTTATTGTTTTAAATAAAATGCTTCACTCAATTTTATGTGGTGTTGTCGATGTCAAATAGTGTGTTAAAATGCTTTTTGAAGTCCTCATGTGGGCCAATTAAAGGATCAATTATCATTTCACGTTTCAAAAACAAAATATGTAGAAGTACTTTTTAAGATTGAAAGCACCTCTGAAAACACCATAAACCAAGAAGCTAAAATAACTGTTCATGGAGAT
Source organism: Dreissena rostriformis (assembly GCA_007657795.1). Classification (NCBI taxonomy): domain Eukaryota; kingdom Metazoa; phylum Mollusca; class Bivalvia; order Myida; family Dreissenidae; genus Dreissena; species Dreissena rostriformis. Next base: position 107,301 of record VMBQ01000288.1, read on the forward strand.
AAATTGTAGAGTATGTATAGGTTGGTTTGTTAATCGCTTCAATTTAAGGTGAAGCAGTATTAGTTCTAGATAGAAGATTGGCTGAAAAAATAACATAAAAGGTTTGCAACATTGAATGTTTCGTTATCAAAAATCGGAAGGCAAAAATAAAACTCACCCGAACTTGTAAATACTTTTTTTTATAACTGGAAACAATTTCAATGCATTGACATGGTCGATATATTAAGAATCTTATGAACAAAAAACAATTTCAAGTTCGATCATCGAATATTTTCCGCCAAACAAAATGCATGTACACACTTCCCAATATTTCACTCGTGAATGAAAAACGGAATATTATTTAACCAGTTACTAGCTCATTATATTTTCCTACATATTTGTATCATTCATTGGTCTCAAATAGCATATTTATTTCGGTGTCTATATGTCCTTCAGTAGAATATATCCATATTATTCATATGTAGTCAGTATTGTATATTATTAAGCTTTTTTAAAACGTTTTTGTAGTAGACATTTTACAATTGTGATAGATGTCATTTGCACATAATTTTGTGTTGGTTGGAAGCGCTGAAAATCCATGTTTGATACAGAAATGCATCCCTTCTACGAATGCGATACGCTCAGCTTAATTGAGAGAAAGCAGTGACATCGGTGACGTTTATATGGTATTTAACAGCAATGGAATCATTCAGCTTGATTGGATTTGCTATCGATGGATACGTTTCTGGGAGATACATTCGATTGTCTGTTAAAGTAATGTCTGTTAAAGTAATTTAGTTTGAGTCAAAATATTGACGATAAGTGTAACGTCTGTGTCAACTTATTATACGCATTCATGTGCGTATATATTAATGGAAATTTGTAGTTAATACGGAAACCTGTGTATTTGATACTTTCGCGAGGGTAACCCTTCTCTATAATTGTTTTCAAACAAAACGTCACACATAAACATCGCATTTAAACACAACAACACGCATACCAAACAAACACACTTGTATAATATTCCATTAAAAAAAATAATAAGAATGAATAAAACGTACGCATCTCTTTGCGCATGCACACTTAGTTTTTTTGAAAAACTGAATCCATATCATATCTAAAATGAACGAAATTTCTTTTGTGTCTGAGTTCAGTGTAAATACGTGTTGGCACTTTCAATGATTTCAAATAACTTGTCACTAATCTTTGTCTATTTAAGTAAGTGTGCGTAATACACAAGATGAAAACAGATTATTGTAATGTCAATGCCATACTATGACGCCAAATTGAACACAAAACACTGAATAGCAAATTAAGGGCCAGTATCTCGCATGTAAGAAGCAGCTATTTTTTTAACGGTTCATGTTATATTGTGTGGCCAAATGTCCAACTACAGCACTTGCAATTGTAACAACAATGCGTTTCTGATATTTTACTTGATTCAATATTGAAATTGTTCAAAACAACTTATGTTATCATGCCGCTTATAACGAACTGTTGCACATGTAAAAGAAGTGGATTTGCATGTAACCAACGGCTCATAAAGATTCTATAAAAAAGCGCAAGCTTATATACCGGGTCCCGTAAAAGGTTAAATATATTATTGTAGGCAAAATAGTTACTGCTCAAAAGGATGTGTTTACAACACGATCTAATGGCTTGTCAATTTTAAATAAGTATTAATTAACGCAGAAGTAACAGGCTTGTTTATAGATAATACACAATGTCATATTTATCTTATGTATTCAATCTATAATAAATATAATCATATGTTATTGCTCATATAAATATAAACATAAAAATCTCTACTTTGGAAGTAAAAAATCTATTTGATAAAAATGGAAATGAAAAACTAATTAAATTAACAATTATCTGTACACGTTTTCTTCGATTGTTTAGTAATTCGCATATTACATTGCATGGTGGTTCTCTACTAATTAAGATTAAATGTTGTTGATCGGGGTCAAAATTGGCATTGCCCTTATGATAACCTGTTTCTTATATATTAATAAACTGAAAATTTAAAACGTTTCACCGCATGGCTCACATACTTAACCTAGATATTGTCAAGATATAATTCTGACCAAGTATCATCATGACTGAGTCATAAATTGGGCTTCTAGAGTTTGTGTTATAACTTTGTCGAATTGCTCAAGATGTGCTTACGTATTTGTGAAGTGGTTTATTACTATTACTTAGATATATTGTTTAACTCATCATAATACTTAATTTATTTGGTACAATGCAACAACATTTCTTGCTAAGCCAAAACAAATCATACATGTATATTTAAAGTATAAATAGTACTTATGCGAAAATATGTTGCAATATGCTTTGGTTTCATTTAAGCATGCCAAATTGTTTGACGCTATTATATAAATGATGATCCGGATCTATGTGGGCATTATTTCGTTATGTTTATGAAGTTTTGTACAATGGTAAATATATTTTATTAAATCATCTTTTAACAGCGCGTCGTAAGACATGTTATTAGCGTATTATAATAGAAACAATCGGGTTAAACCAGTATCGTTTCATTGTATAGAGGACCCTTTCAGTGTATACATGTAAACAGTATAATTTAATTAAGAAGTACTAAGTCTATTATTAATGTGGACCCGTAATTGACAGGTGTTATGGGCTCTAATGATGTAAGTGTAGGTCTTCAATAAAGAGTGTAAGATACCCACTAATGAGAACATTTTAGGCAAATGAATTAATTGATCGGTTAGGTAAGTCAGTGTTGCTATTCATTAATAATTCATAAATAATTAATAACCACTATGTGCAGATTCATCAATGTATTCTAAATGTAATTTAAGTCCGTATAACTGGCAATCAGCTGACGCTTATGAGCACCATGGAGCGATTTTAATATGTTTGCCCTTATAACGAATGACGATATCATTAACGACTATAATTTCGCATATATTTAATTATACCAATGCATAAATATAGGAAACGAGGACCATGCGGATTCCACTGGGTTACATTTGACGCAATTGATATAATATGGACATATCTTGATATGCAAGTCTATATGAAACATTTCCCACCACCACACTGGTGTGATTAGATACATACGCTGAAAAAACTAAGTAACACACAATCGCGTATTTGAAATTCCATGAACATATTGACAATCAAAAGAACAACAAAATATATAAAATAACACGGTCTTAGCATTAGCACATGTTTGTATACGAATTATGTTCGTGTTGAGAATAATTCAATTGTACAGCATATTTAGTTATCATGTCGCTATTAACTTAAACCTGTTTGCTCTATATTTCATTAAAGTAAACACTATTTGATTTATATTACTGTATACAGATTGTTAATACTTCGTTTGTATTGTTCGTCTCACATATTTATATGTAGGTTTAAGAATGCGAAATTTAAAAGATGTTCTTGATATCTAATATACTCGCTCTAATACAATGATAAATGATAGCAAACTCCGCGGAAGCGTTCCCGCTTACTTCTTGCATTCAAAGGAACGACACTTCTCAAATTACAATAGTTGATTATTGTTTCGTGTATGACGTCATTTGTGTTTAATTTGCATAACCTTTGATTGAACATATACTTGTGTCAACCATTTTGTTAATTCGGCAATTTTTTCCCGAAAAATAACAAAGCATTTAATAGCGTTTATTTTTTTAAGAACCGGCTATCTAAAGTATGCCATGTTACCCACACTTAATACAATTAAAGTATTTTAATTATTTTAATCGTTCAAACAGCATATTGTTTACACAAATAATGCTTAATTAGGCACTCGCGCTCTCTTACTCATTCATTTTTGCATCGAAACGTCACCAAACGTTCTGCAAATCTGTGAAGACATAACGTACATGCCAAGTTCAATAATCAACCGAATAGCAGGCTCAGAAGCGTTTTGATGGAGATTTTATTTGACGTATATGACCAGCATTCATTGATTTATGGCTTAAAGAACGGGTCTGTGACTTCCAATGTACACCGACATTGTTTTTGGCTGAGTTGACTGACGTGCTTTTACCATTATTGTTGTGGTATATTCTGCGTTTAGTTATGCGATGATGTTTTTATATAATGGTACCTGGTAACACGTCCATGATGCGCTGTTCTATTTTACTTCCGTGTTTTGCTTCCGGTAATTCAATAACAGTAAGTACGTAATGTGGTTTGAAGAATTGGCGATATAAAACAGATGCAATGTCCAGTCATCTGGACAATGTGACGGTAGTGATCCCCATTACGTGCTCAATACGTGGTAGCGACTGAATGCAGTCTTCGCAACAAAAACCGACTCCAAACAATGTGTGTCACCATCCTGATTTGGGCTTTATTGCATTTTTTTCTGTGCTAGTAGATAGACTGCCATCCATACATTAATTATTCCATGGTTATGTCGTCGTGTTCTTTTATTGTGTTATTCAATGTTCTATCAGCGTCATATATTTATAACGACGGGATTCGTTATGTTCAATTGAAATACTTCGTTTTCTTTACTAGTTTGTATTATCTTTGGTGTTATTCGTTACGCTGATCTTCAGCACATTGTTAAGCCTGTGTGCACCTTAGATAATATGGTAAGCAATTCTTAATCTCTGTACATCATGCGTTTATAAGACATACATGTGCTTGATATACATGTCATTTCTAAAAGAATATTGTTAGCGCTGTACAACACACTTTGCAATCGGAAATTAATGGCTTAGTACATGCCGTTGAATGGCATTTATATGTCGAATTACAAGCAATACAGTTGGTACAATTTTTATGTATCATTTTGGGTTATTTAACAATGTCTAAAATGATTTCGATTCATTTGTTGGATTTGAATGAGTCATACACTATTCATCCGCTAATATAATATCGGATTTGGCATATAACATGATATAAATCTAAAAAATGGAAATCGCAGCCAACATCACAAAATGAGACAAAAGTCATAACTTGTATATACCCTTCTCACGCCTCGTCATGCTTTGTGGGATTCATAGGCAAACAACAAACGTGTTTATTTACGGTATGATGCGTGTTTCATTTTGCCAATTCTACAATTATGAAATTGTTCCAAAGACATACACACAAACACTTATTAAAAGGTAATGGTCAAGGCAAATGCAACAATATTAGAGTAAACGTATAAAGTGCAATTTCAAATATGGTTAGTTCTCGTTTACATTAATCCGGCGTACTAAACATATATCTAAACGAAAATGATATGAACAACAGAATCGACTGTAGATACAACATTATTCAGCATTGTTAATATCACAGTTTAACATCATTCACATACAATCACACATTAATGTAATGTAATGCAGTTGCTGTTGTTAATACGTATGTCATTTAAACATAACACTTGTCATATTTTATAATTGCAAAACAATCAGTGTTAATGACATAAACAACTATTATATTTACAATGTGAAACACATCATAAAAATGCCCCAGGGCTCTAACTCAGAACCTATATTATGTACCGACTGACTGAATAAAAGCGTGCTATTTGATCAAATACAGCATTCCATACAGTGTTTGTGATCGCTCTACAACTCCTCTGAAATGGCGGAGTTCGATATGTTTGTAACACTTAAGCAGTATAAGCAAGTTGAACGCATACGCCAGATAGGATTAAAGGGCATCGGACATGCATTGAGGTCAAATCCGAGTGTTATCTTATTTTAGTCAGCAATTTTTTTCAAAATTGATCCTATCTTTCATATATGTTATGCATTCTCCATTTTTTATTCTAAGTATTTTAGGATGGTATACAATGATGCTATCTGTGATATCTAAATTGTTTCTTACAAATTTTTAATAATGCATTTTTAGGATCTCATAATTAATAATGATATCTGTGATATCTTAAGTATCAAAATGGTCTGTGATATACATGCATAGTTTTTATACTTTTTATTTAAATTATGTTGGTCATTGTATTGATGTAATTTTGTTTAATATTTGTGTAAGTGCCACTCTATGTCATGCCACCAGCTCAAAGGACCACAATGGAAATATGGGTTTACTCATTTTTGTGTTATCCTTGGTGTTGGTATGTATGTAATGGTATATTTATTTTCATGTATGTTATATTTTATATTTTGTACATGTTGTAAATGCCCTTGTATGCATTCCTTGCCGAAATAAATCTATCTATCTATCTATCTATCTTAAGGACTTTAACTTTGAATGCAATAAACACAACTTTAAATAATAAAATATAGACAAAGAACTTGAAAGGTCACAGTTGATTTTATTATTTATATTTTCTGCTACAGCAATTTAACACATATTAGAAAATACAGAAAAAAACATGCATCGTTTTACAGTATTCGTTAAATAAATTGAAACAAGTATACTGTGTACAACTGATTGCATCATATACAAGTGAGAAGAAAGTTAATGACCTTGTCAACAACAATTTGATGATATTAAATAAAATAAAATAAAAATTCGGATTTCACATATAATTATTACTTACCCAAACCACCATTTAATAATTATATATTTTCTCATTTGTATATTTAAGTAATTTCTTATATTTAAAGTTAATTTTGTACATATATAAAAAAATGAGTTCAAATTTAACGCTACAAGTAATATAAGTGTTCTTTGCTGTTACGCCAAACACATAAGTGAAGTGGAACGATCTTTTATCCTTTAGTTGATTGTATTCATTTACGAGTTCTTTGTTTTGCAGATGTTGTATTTATATGCATATATGAATGTATTCTGTTCTTTGATGCACGCCTAATTATTGCCCGGGATGTTTGGAACCATAAAAGAGCGTTATTTATTAGGGTTTTAAATGGATAGATGACGACCGCTATTTCGGATACAAACTATAACATTAAATAAATAACTGCTTTAAGCAGACTTTCCATTTCTATCTCATTTTAGTGTGCAAACATACTCTAAAATATGAGTATTAAAATAATAATAAAATAGATTTCGAGTCTATGTCTTATCCCAACAGGCCAATTTGTATAGATTCAGTCTAACGGTATTTCCATAATATGATATTTTCTCACGCGAATATTTGGTTTGTAGTCGTTTTGTTGAAAAATCAGATACAACGGGGGATGACTTATTGGCGATTGAGATTCATTTATATGCTCGGAAGAAAAAAAAACAGATACTTGTTCGCTGTTCGTTGAATCACGCAAATCTAGTTTCTTATCTTAATTATTTTTTCTTCCTTTCATTTAAAGGTTTTGTATGTAACTATATAGAATAAAGGTCAAACTACCCGATAATACATTACAGCATCAGTGTATTATAATGGAGTTCTTTATCGATAAATTAACAGCTATTTGTTGTTCTAAACGATGTTTATTGACCGCTTCAATCGACTGATAAGTATTTTTAAAATCGTCTACAGCAACAGGCTTTGTGTTGTATCTTTGTTGTGTGGGTTTTAATTGTGTAACGTTGTATATATATATATATATATAAATATATATATATATATATATNTTTTTCAACCAGATGAGGACATTTTATATTTTAATGAGAGATATCTAGGGGGAGAATTAAACATTATGTTTGAAGAATTGAATAATATAATTACCACACATGAAATAAAAAAATGTTGTAAAAAACTAAACAATGGTAAATCGGGTGGGCCAGATAATTTTCTTAACGAATTTTTTAAGTATGGATGTGAGATAGACATGGTCGCGACAGCTCTTTGCACGCTATTTAATAAATTGTTTGATTCGGGTTACTTCCCAGAAACATGGTCAGAGGGTTATGTGGTCCCATTGCATAAGAAGGGTGATATTAATAATACAAATAACTACAGGGGTATTACTTTACTGAGTACATTAGGCAAATTATTTACGAAAGTTTTAAATGATCGGCTAACGATTTGGGCGGAAACGTATAATGTTTACATTGAGGCTCAGGCAGGATTTAGACAAAACATGGGCACAACAGATAATATTTTTGTACTGCATAGTGTAATACAGCATTTATTAAATAAGAAAAAGAAACTATTTGTAGCATTTATAGATTTTACAAAAGCATTTGATTACGTAGTAAGAGATATTCTGTGGTATAAACTGATAAAGTTAGGTATTAGAGGGAAACTATTAAACATAATTCGTTCTATGTATAGTATTGTTAAGTCAAGGGTAAAATATGATAATGAGGTTAGCGATAGTTTTACATGCATGGTAGGGGTACGTCAGGGCGAATCATTGTCTCCTTTTTTATTTGCAATGTATTTGAATGACATCGAGGAATATTTGCTGACAAATAATTATGACGGAATAAGTCTAGACACTTTAAAATTGTTCATAATGTTATATGCCGACGATATTGTTTTGTTTTCAGAAAGTGAAACTGGTTTACAGAAAGGGTTAGATTTGTTAAAAGAATACTGTGATCAGTGGAAGTTAACGGTAAATACACAAAAAACTAAAGTCATGGTTTTTAAAAAAGGAGGAAGACTAAGACGAAATATAAGATTCCTATATGATAACAACGTTTTAGAAATTGTTGATAAATTTACGTATTTGGGGTTTGTCTTTTCCTCAGGGGGCTCATTTTCCAAAACATTTGATAGCCTGTGTGGACAATCTCTGAAAGCTATTTTTAAATTAAGACAATATTTGTCGAAATTTTATAACATTACAATACAACACAGGTTAGAAATGTTTGATAAATTAATTTACCCGGTTTTAAGTTATGGCTCCGAAATATGGGGATTACACAGCAATATAAAGATAGAGCGAATACATTAAAGTTATTGCAAAGTACTTTTAGGAGTACGAAGGCAAACACAGAATACCTTTATCTGTCAGACATAGCGTTAATGTAATTAGATATTGGTTAAATATAGTAAATACAAATGCTATTAAATATGTTAAACTTGTTTATGATATTATGTTCCGAGAATTAGAAACTTACCCCAATAACAGATCTTGGGTCTACATGGTAAAAAGTCTTTTGGGTAATTGTGGTTTTAACGATGTGTGGCTTAATTAAGGGGTAGGGGGTGTAGACATGTTTTTGAAAATCTTTAGAGTATGAGTTACAGATATGTTTATACAAAATTGTAAAACCGATTTGAGTGAATCAACTAGAGCAAACACATACATATTAATATCCGATACAGAATGGCCCTTTCTAGATTAAGAGTCTTTGCACATAGGCTTAAAGTTGAAACGGGTAGATGGCAGCAAAAACTAATAGCTATTCCTTATGAAGTAAGAAAATGTCCTTTATGCAATATTTTAGAAGATGAATACCAATTTGTTATGGAGTGTACATTATATACTGATGTCAGAAAAGCTTATTTAAAACCGTGTTATTACATAAGACCAAATATGTTTAAGTTTATAGATTTATTGACCTCTCAAAATGGAAATATTGTTAAAAAATGAGCTATGTATATTTATAAAGAATGGGAAATAAGAAATACGTATAATACATATTATGATAAGTGATGGTTGTTGGTATATATTTATGCACCGATTCTTGCTGTATATTGTCTTTTCTAAAATACCAAATATTTATTTATGTTTTAATTGGTTTTTTTTGGACAACGTTCCAATCTTTATTTTTGATGTTTATGATTTGAATTACCTGTGACTTTGTTGTATGTATATTGTATTGACATTTCATGTATACTCATGGACTTATTGTCAACTGTATTATCAAATAAACTCTCTAAACTCTCTAAACTCTCTATTAACATAATATACCTTACTGTAACTCAAATGTATCAATTGTGCAATAGCATTTAATAAGCAAAAATTAGCAAACCTTTCCGAACAATATAAATTGTGTCCATCTACGGAGAAAATATAACTGAGCACTTTCCAGCACCAACAAGTTATTATTGTACAGAATTGTTTAATGTCTTTTTGACACCGTAGCATGACGATGATACATATGAATGCCCCGCCTTTGTGTTAACTAAGGAGAGCAGATGTTTAATTTGTATGCCATATTACTGAAACTGGTAGAGAGAACATGGACATAAAAACAACTATAATTTCTTAAGATTGTACTTAACTTGCGTGTTTATTTACTTTTATTTTGTATAAACAATTCGATGCGTTTCACAAATAGTTATACTTTTACTTACACTGGGATTGTTTGAATAAACGTGTTGTAGTGATTGTTTGTGATTTTACTTTTTTAAATCTCGTGCACATAGCAAATACTTAATTAACACAAATATTGAATTAAAGTTTTTATATATATATAGGAATATTAATGATTCCTCTGCCTGATTTGGATACATATATATATACAATACATAGTACAATTTATTTGGAAACTCAATAAACAAACAACAGGATTAAGACGTCCAATTGATTATAGGGATAGGGCCCGATTTCGCAGGAACGGATTTTGAGAGCGCCCGCAGATGATCATGTCCGAGAAAATGTGTATTTTCGCTATTTTTGCATAAACAAATCACACATACCAAAACTAATTAAAATAACATTGAAAACAATATGTCTTGTTCATTCGACATCGACAACATAATTCAATTATTTCATATGACGTCATACAGTCCAATGTTGTGTTTTACATATTCCTCACTTGGTCATCCTCAGAAATGACGAGGCTTTACCTTCGGAAAGGCAGTTTTCGATTTAAAATGTGTTTAAACAGTGGATTAAAGCAAATTTGAAATGCAGCCGCGCAAAGTAAGAAATGAGGAATTATTTTGTCGATATCGAATGAACAAGACATATTGTTTTCAATGTTATTTTAAGTTATGGATATGAAAAACACATAACAGGGCTTGAACGGCACCTGAATCGCCAAGTTAATACACGATTTCTCCCGTTCAAACTCCTTTTGCACCCCGCCAGAGGGTATTATAGATAGAGTTTATACAATTATATTCGCTCAAACACATTTCTTAATGCTGCTATATTGGACGTCACAAACATGCAAAGTCAACGCCATCAAACATGTATTAACTTTCATCGCGTGCCAGTTACTGATAGCTGAAACCTCGGGTAAGTAGAGGTGTTTTGAATTTAAAGATGTTTAATTATGTTATACGGTGCATATGAATACACTACTAACCGTATAAGCCTTGCAACTTCGAATGGCCTGGAGATACATAATGTATACGCTGAACCCTTTATTTAGGCAATGTTGCACGTAGAAACGTAAGGAAATGTATTATATATATGTGCGTGTGTGTGTATTTTAACGTTAATTTAATGAAAAGTAAAATCACAATCACTAAAACACGTTTCTATAAACAATCCCATATATGTATATACCGGTGCATATGGATACACTACTAACCGTAAATGCCTTGCAACTTCAAATGGACTGGAGATATAAAATGTGTCTCTTTATTGGGGCAATGTTGCACGTAAAAATGTAAGGAAATATATTATATATTGAGTAAACCGCATTCGTAGTGATCGTTATAACAAGTATGATAGTTAGAATACTACTGCTTCATTTTTTGTTGAAGATGGTATCGAATTTATCCATAGCCATTACTACTATTTGTTAAATCAAACTGTAATATTTCCGTTTGCGTTAAATAAACAGCATGATGATTAAAACGTTGCGGAAGCGTATTTACTCGACTTTATTGACACCTACGCTCATTTGTCCTACTTCCGATTATGTCTAATGCACCCTCCGATGATCTCACTAGAGCCAGCCAGACCAATTCTAGCCCCACACGAAGCCGATAATACAAACATCTCACAGGATTGCTCTGCAAATGGATTTATGGTATTTAAGACAAATAAGGATTGGTGTAGGACTTCTATGCGACTTCTCTTGACGTGAAGTGGAAGACGTTCTTTGATTTGTCATGTTTTTGCTATTTTGGAAAGATATATTACTGAAAATAGTTGCTCGTAGCATGTGTTTATTGTGTTTCAACAGTTACATGCATTGTGGATGCTCTTGAACAGTTAAAACATTTACCCTATCGTGAACGTTAACGAGTTCATACATAGATTTTAAAGGTCTCACTTTTCTAAACAAATCAAATTCCAAATCATATATTTTAATATCGTTTGTCTTCATAATATTTTAATACATTTATATATGTTCATGCCCTTAAAATTCTGCAAATTAGCGTACTTCGTATAGAAAACGGTTTCCTTGAAAGCAATTATGTTTTGTTTTAACCGCTAAAGTCTTATTAAATATGGTTTCGAACACATGATTATTAAAAGGTAAAGGTAAAGGTCTTTTTATTATAGTGTCACCCCTATTGAAAGGGCCAGCCAATCTGACTTATGAGACACTTTTTGCGTGTATACCATGTACCTCCCAACTCCTATCACTATGCCAGGCGCCAGGCTGATAGAAGTCGGTAACCATTCATGTTTAACGTTCGCGGCTCACGATCCGGCCTAATCGGAACAAGTCCTATGACAAACATCCATCCTTAGACAAACGCTCCCCATGGGGCTCGAACCTACACCTCCCCAAACCGAGGCGGACGCCTTATCCACTAGGTCACGGCGATCGGTCAAATTCCAATTTCCATCCGCCTCGAATATCGACGCTGAGACTTCTCCGACAAGCATGTTCAGTGATCACACAGGAATGGTCTTATGTTAAATACGCAGAGTGGATGTTTCAGGTTTCATTAGCCGTGTTGTATGAACACCCTACCGAATGAGAGGTTACATAGTGCAAGGCTTTTTGTTCGTTATTGATCACAAATTATATAAAGTGCTTTCATCAAATAAGCAGTATCTAGAATTCTAGCAAATATGCATGTGCTATAATACCAAGAACAAAGTCCGGTTTTAACGAATGTTTAAGTGTCAATCAACAACACAGTTTGAGATAAGCTTTGATAATTTGTCTCGCTGTAAGAAAACATACTTTTTGAGACTTGCTGTGTCGACAAATTTAATCATAAGGTATTGTTTATTTTTTTCCTTCTTTTTGCTGATACATTAATACAAGTTAACAGTTAAACTTTAAGTGTTAAAAGGTTTTAAACCTAAACAAGCCTGTACCTACAGAAGAGGTTCACAATTAGTGTTCTGGACATCTTTCTCAGACTGCGGTATTCAGTGGTGAGGCCGGATCTTTCAATTTATTGATATCCGGAAATGATCTTGATTTCGAATTGAATGTATATTAGTTGTGTTAAGAAAAACGTTTATAAAAAAGAACAAAGTACACGTGTGTATAAGAAATTGAAAATGAATGCATATGATCTTACTGTTTGATTTTATGTTGGTTTACATTTCCGTTGTTTCGAACCGGTACTAGTAGAACAAATATACTTCCAGTTTAATATACATGGATTTAACATATGCTAAACTAATTCCAAAAGCATTAAACAACATGATACGTTAATACATATTCTAACTCAAGCTTTCTCAATGTAACACAAAACGTATTCGATTGCCTGCCACGTTTCTCTCTTCTAATATCAAGATGTATCCGCGCACGACATCCCCTGGGACGATGCGACTGTCTTACGTGACGAATACTGCCATAGACATGAATAAATTGGGAAAATGAAATTAAGATGAAGTTTAACTAGTTTCGAATATTATAAATTACTCTGAATACACTGTGCCTATAATACTTCTTTTAAGTGTCGTTGAAGCGTACGCATTTCCATCGTCGATGTTAAAATAAGTGATAATTGACATTAATTCAAGTTAACTAATCCCGTTCTCTTGAACATACATGATGATGCAGCATGACTTGAATGTAACATAAGGAATGTGAAAACATCTCATGAAGATAAAGTTTATGAATAAATGGTTTAGATTATTATAACATTATTGTTTTTTATTAAGGTATGGTTATTTTTGTAGTTTATTCCACATGTAATCAAGTACCATATTAGAGGCAATATCCTGCAGATTAGAGTCTTAATGTTTATATTTATATCATTGTATAATGCCACAACGTTAATATCGGCCTGATACAATAGTGTCGGAAATAAATTTTGTATCATACATATACGTTGTTATCAACCTGATTTAAAGGTGACTGGTATCATTTTTTATATCATGTAATTAGGCGCTTATATCAGTCAATGTGTAGAGGAACTTACTATTACTCAGAATCAACTGTAAATTCTTCGTTTGTTTGTAAAAACGAATAATATTCAACACAATACACAATACTATACACAAATGTAATATATTTTAGACATCAAAAGCAATGAAACCAGCACAAAGGTATTTTAACAAATATTAAGAGCAAGTGCTTATGACGTTGTGATACGACTTTTCATTTCCTCTGATAAGGAAGCGTCTAAGCGAGCATATGTTACTATTTCTTTAAAAATGCGATCATGGGGTAAGATAAAAAGAAAACAGGTTACTGTCCTATCGGTTTGTAATATATCAAACTCGGGACGAATACAAACATATTCTAAGCCTCGCCTGAAATGATACAAAACGATGAGACAGAAACCTATTATTTTCTATATATCAGGTAATTAGACGTTTTTACCAGTCAATGTGTAGAGGTACCTCATATTACTCAATTCATCTATAAAGTCATATTCTTCGGTAAAAACAATTTGCAATCAGATGCAACAAAACAAACAATTTTATACGAAGAAACAATATATTTTAGACACAAAATACCACAAACACAGTACAAAAAAATCAAAAATATTTAGCGCAAGCGCTCATGACGTCATGATAAACACGTAAAACATAAAAACATATGAATTCTCGCTCAAATAACAAATGACATTACGCAGCGATTATATTGCATTAATCGTTTAAAAAGGCTTGCATGGAGGTGTGTCACAAAGGTTACAGCCCTATAGTTTTGTTATATATCAAAAAAGCCTAACTTGAAAGCAATCAACCTGTTATTCTCTATGTAGATGTAAACCTTGATTTACACTGGGTATCCGCGTGTGTACAGTGATAAGTTATTTCCGATGCATAAATAGGTTACCGCTTTCGTAATACTCTGTCCTACCTAGATAATATAAATATCGGCATTCATTGCCATACTACACGTCTCCCATATTGACTGTGTTGGTTCTATATGCCTTATGTATTTTGTCTTGCTCTAACAGTATTAAATTATAGTTTAATGAAATGGCTCCATTCATCAGCCCAATATTGGAATACGTTCCACGTACCATTAATCCAAGCTCAACAAATGTCTACACGTGTTAACGTGTGATATCGGTTGTGATAAATCCGAACGCTAAGTTCTTCGGAAATAATTTTGAAAAATCGGCGTTTGTAAATTATAATGCACACAAGGCTGCTTAATAATTAAAACAGGATAACTAACTTATAGACTTTATAAGAAGCGCACACATTACTCAAACGCTTTTGAGATTCTATCATATACCGAAACACGGTTTATATAAAAAAAACGTAGTATATGTGTTTCAAACAAAACATTGGTACCCAACATTTATGTTTAATTTAATAACATTATACTTCAAATATGTATTCTTCGGGATCGCAGTTATGACCGTTAATACATTTACTCGAGTCATATATCGTTGTACAGGAAAATCAAATCACAAATAAAAACTCAATTGCGTGACTTACAAATGGTTCCCCGTTCGTCTGAACAAAGAATATATTGTCATATGTTGATTGGACATGAATACAAAATAGCCAATGCAATGTTAGGGTTTATTCAAATGAGTCGACTTGCGAGAAAATGCTTTAACATTCTACTGATAAAAGGTTAAAACCGTAATTAAATTTAGACAGCTACGCGAATAAGGGTCGAACACAATTGTCAAACCATTTTATCATTATTATAGTTCATGTTTATTATTTTGTTTATACAAGTATGTTTTGGGAAATGAATAAGTTAAACAATATCACAACAAGCGTCTTCTTCAGTATTATCAAAACTGTAACAGTGGCTTATTTTTAAATAACTGCACGCATTGTAATGTCAATTTAAGTATTCCTATTGGAATTTTAATATTTAAAAAATATTGCGTGTATTACCTTAATAGTAAATGTCAACGCCAATACCGATTTTTCAAGACATATCGTTTGAACCACAATAGTCTATACAAACGTATGATTTACGTAAATGCATCAAAATAAAAAATACAATTCCATTTACATTAAAATGAGAGAAAATACACAAGCGTTCTAAAGACATAAAGAAAATACACATAACTGAATACAAAAAAACAACAACAATAAAAATAAAATAACACATTAACACAATTAACACGCTTTTAACTATTAAAGCCCTATAAACACACAAAATCAACGAATATTTCGTAAACTATTTCGTAAAATAAAATTAACCCCCTAAAAATTAGTATTCTTTATAGCAATAGCCAAAATTTCAAAATATTGTCCCACAATAAAATAAAAAAGAGCATTTTGTAAATTTTAACTTGTTTGCAAAAATTCAAAAATATGTAATTTCGGTTTGGTATTTAGTGTTGACGATGTGCCCAGATTCCGATCACTGGTTGGTGGGAATACGACGGATATTCTTCTGGTAAGGACAATTCCGTTTTCCAGGTGTTGTCAATATTCATCTTTTGCAAGTTTACATTTTCAACTGTCAAGATAAACGCTTTTTCCGCTTAAATGTTAGGCTCTTTTCTACAATGAACTGTTTTAATACAATATTTCTCTTACTTTACATAACTATAAAATTCCTGTTTTATGTCTGTGTCGTATTAAAAGCACATTACTCTCTTTTTTATTAATATTTTGTTGCTTATTATATTCCAAACCAATTCGTCTTTTTCAAGGATTAATTTACTATCATTGTGCCATTCACGAACACCGCAGTACGTTTTATCATAATGTTGTGCTTTTTTTAAACACGTATTTTATCTTGCCCATAATATAAACAATTTAAGTTTGTATTCGTAAGATATGTGTGATTTAAAAAAGTGTTTCAGTCATATCATGGAAGTCTGTTTGAACTGTCAACATATACACAAACTTTTAATTCAACAAAACATATTGAATGACCATTGTATCGCTATAGGATGAAGAGCATAAACGTAATAACTAAAATGTTAATAGATGGCTTAACAAAACAAAAAGTGTCATCCACTTATCGATAAACATTCTGGTATATTTCATATGAGTTGCGTTAATATATGTTTTCGTATTTGAAGTGAAAATGGTACAGCTTTATTCCAGCTGAATTCCATGTCTTTTGTTATCATGTATGTTTTGAGGAAACTGAAAAACATACAAGCTTTTCGATTGCCAATTGTTATTAAACGTTAGAAACACAAACAAATGATAAGCTTGAGCACGAACGTGCTCGTTGAAGCTATTCTGGTCAGTTGCTGTCAGGTGTCGTCCAATATTTGCTTCAAACGCAATCTTCTTATACAACTAAGATAGAAGAGAGTTTAGGATTTCATATTCAGTTGTAACGTCATCTCATTATCCACGAACAGATTTGCTAAGATCATGCCGTAATAGTCAAATCGGCCTCAAGACGGGAGTAACCTGCGCACTTATATGTATTATGTGCAAGTTAGGCTCTGCAAGGTCCAGAGTGATGTTTTGTTTTGTTTAACATCGTATACTATTCATCTATCAAGTTTGTTCAAAGCATGCACCTTGCGTTTAAATTTGGACAACGTGTGTTCTTTATATATATATTGGGTTAACTTAAGCAATCTTCTTATCTAAAACCGCAAGGCCCAAATGTTTTTTTTTTGATGTTTTACAACATCATATGATGGTCCTCTACCATCGTCAAAAAACCTTGATAAACCGCACATTATTATGGTCGAGCGAAAGGGAGACTTAGTAACGGACGAGCCAGAAAGGGATGGGTTAGGGAGGTAGTGATGTATCAACAATTGAGGGAAGGAATGAGGGAACAAGTGAGTGACGGAGTGGTGAGAGAACCATTAAGATATCGGTACCTATATAGTTTCCATGTTTGTGTTTGATACAGTCATTTACTACGCTACTTTGCTTATGTAATTCACATAAGTGCTTATTTTTTAGAAAAACGTACACCAGAATAAATGCTATTCGTAAGTTTTTTAAGCAATCTTTTTAGAGCAAAATCGCTTACCATATTACTCAATGTAAAACGCGTTATAAGGCTACATCGCTCATTGATAATTATTATAGTTCCAATACAAAAAAAAACATATTCAAAGAAGTAGTGTACACCACAGCTTTATATTACATAACAAAAAATATTCTCTTAAACAAAAATCATTTTCGTTCGTATAAGGGAGTGTCACATGCCACTAGTTTAAACATTTGTCTGGTTATGATTGCCTATTGTGAGTAAGAAGCATTGGTGAATGCATGTATATGAGCCATATAACATATTACCAACATAACATCAACACTAATGCAATGCGCATTGGTATTCTAATGTTGCAAAAATCACATAATATTCGTTTTTATAATAATTTGCATTATTCGTTTTGATTTAACCGTACGGACATAGACATATTCATACATATTAATAAGCAAGCAACGAAACTTATGTGTGCGATTAAAATATTAAGGCTCTCTCTGTAAGTTTAAAGTGTTATTTTGATGTTTTACATTTCGGTTTATTTAATATGCTCGGCATGCCTTTGTTGCGTTATGTCTCAAACAAGTCGGGATAATGGCTGATTGTATGTACTGTCTTCGAGAATAAGAAAGCCGATGAGTTCGTGCATTCCCATGGGTAAAAACAAGATCAATATGGATTGTTTGCCTATAAAAAATGTACCCTATTCGCATGTAAATACATCATTGAGTCAATAATAGCATTATAAATATGTAATAACGTTCAATATAAAATCGACTACCGGTATTATGAGACGGAAATCGTAGATCAATTGAGAAATATCGACCTCCAAATTCTCAAAGTTTTTTTTTCGTGCAATAAACCTTAATGTAAGTGTACACCATGTGTACAAAAATCTGTATGTTTTTAAATTGTGTGTACGATTGTTAACACCATTATTTTCGAAAAGCAGGTTGCAATACATGGATGTTTTTGGTAGTCGCATGTAATTAAGCGATGAGACATTTAGACTTCATCAGTATAAATTATTATAAATTGAACATGCATACATTTGTATTCAAATCACCTGCTATGAATAGTTTGAATACAATAGCAATATCAGTGTTTCAAAAAAGACATAATGCCAATGTATAATAAATGAACATCATGACTATGTTACTGCATGACATATATTCCTGAATTATAACACTTTTAGGAACGGTGCATCTATTAATTACACACGAGTTGAGTTAACCCAAACCACAAAATAACTTACTTACATGTATAGATGAATACCAAAATAAATTATATAATTATTTACTATAAGAACAGACACAATTTTATGTCGCTAAAATACAAATAAAAGAATTCGATGATGACACTTTTCCTTAAAGAGTCTAATACTCGTTAATATCCTTTACTTTCTTACGCAAATGTTTAGGAAAAAGTGGTCAAGTGAATAATATCCTATATCACTCTACACTCCTTTCTATTCACAAATGCTATAAAAGTGATTTCAATAATCATCATTTTTCGGTAATCAAAAAACATCTATGATGTACCGCGGCTGTGTGATGAAGATAGATGTCGTAAATCAATCGCTAAGACAATTCTAACAGAAGAGTTATTTTTCTCTTAACAAAAAATTCGATACCGACAAAGCCAACATTAACTGTTATTGGAGAGGAAGACAGTAATCTGATACATCCATTAAGCATGTGTAGACCATGGGAAAATAATGAATGTAAATAATATTTCCAAAAGTCTTATGGAATACCAGTATGTTTACCGTCCATGAACATAATTATTTACATATTATGATTTATATATATATATTTGGTAGTTGCGTCCCTTGGATGAGATGGTTGTGTTTTTTGCATGTGTATAGTTTTCTCGATTGTTTCAATATTTTTGTAAAATGGGAGTGGATACAAATACCTGGCGTGTGCGAATTGGATGTTTTGTGATTAAGCTAAGACGTATCAAATGTGTAAAGGTGCTTATTGTGACGAAAGGAGTTAGAAAGTCGATTTCTCTCATTTGGCGCCTGAGAACGTGCATGGCTGTTACTTATGTGTGGTGATGTGGAGAGAAACCTTGGTCCGTCTAGACAGGACCCTGCACGTAACAAAAAGCAGCACCCAGACTCACAGGCATTAGACGGCGTGGTGACGAGGCAGCGGACAATGTCATTTTACGCATTTCCTCAACCATCGCCATCGTCACGACCATTGAAAAACAGCGGGACTACACAAAACTATCAAAGTAGGTCAACCATTGATTCAAGTAACGATTCCGAAATGTTCACTTTTTTAAGAAACATGAAAACCGACCTAGAGAAACAAAATGAACGCTTAGTAACTGAAATTGGCGGTATGAATACAAAGATTGACTCGATGTTTTCAACAATTAACGAATTAAAGCAAGACAATGACCAGCTTCAGGAGGATAATACATTACTGCGAGAAGAAATTTCACATATGAAGAATAAGATAGATAAGATTGAAAATCAATCCCGACGAAACAATCTACGCTTTAACGGCATAGACGGACATTTAAATGAAAACTGGGATGTTACAGAAACAAAAGTGCGCTCATTTCTAAGAGATGCATTGAATTTTGGAGACGATGCAGATACGCTCGAAATCGATCGTGCACATCGCATAAAATTCCAGGATCCAAGCAAATGTACAATCATGGTACGATTTACACGATATAAAGACTGTGAACTGATTCTTGGACGGGCGAATACGCTACTACAACATAATCGGTCACACTCGGTGAAAGAGGACTTCAGCGACACAGTACGTGAGCGCATGATACAAGAGAGAAGAGATAATAATTATGCCGTTATACGCTATGACAAATTAATTGTGAATGACCAACTTTACAAATATAATGACATTACACAGTCTATTGTTCCCATTGGTACCCGGCGACCTACAACTCGACAACTTTTGCACGTGGTCACCCAGACGACAATAGAGCTGCTAATCTCCGATTGGATGTTAACAACGTTACCAATCACGTGAGCGATGACGTGAGTGTGCGCATCCCGCCCAACGACGAGAAAAAAATGTTTTCGTCGTTTGAGCACGTGCGAATTAGACGAAAACTACTTTCAATTGTCAATGTAGATCCGATCGGTGGCTCTGTAAGAGAGCGTTTTCCTCGTAGCAGAGTAAATCCGTTCAGTCATTCAGCGTTAGGATTAACTGATTGATACACACGTTATTTTTAATTTGTTTTGAATTATAGTTATAGTAACATAACAAGTGTTGTTGTTTAAATGTTTAATCTGCATGCTTATTATCCTGGTACGAGCTAATATTTGAAATTTAGGATTGAGTTTTTTACAACAGGTCATGTGTTTGCTCACATTGAGTATGCATTCAATGTTTCTAATATATACATATATACCAGTATCATATTATTTATCCCAAAGTGGGATTCGGTCTCCGGATGATAGAATAGGCTTGGCTGCCTTTATAGTTGCTTATGAGGAGGGACTCGTGTAGGCATACAGTATGCCTGGTGATGTAGCAGTCTAGGTTGGTAGGCGCGGCTGCCTTTATAGTTGCCTACGAGGAGGGACTCGTGCCGGCATACAGTATGGCTGGCGTTGTAGTAGACTATGTTGATAGGCGTGGCTGTCTTTATGTTGCCTACGAGGAGGGACTCGTGCCGGCATACATTATGCCTGGCGTTGTAGTAGACTACGTTGTATGATGGGTGTAACGATGAGAAAGCTTTTGTTTGTATTCATGCTTTTATGTTTGTTTGATGACTATGTGTGAATTATGAAAATGTATGGATTTGTATGAAATATAGTGTATGCTTGTATGTGTAATGCATATGTGGACTGTACATAAAATGCGTGAGAAGAGAGGAGTAATACACGGTATCAGTCAGTCGGTCATACCAACGACTTAACCAAAAAATATGTTGTTGTATTTTGTTGTTTTTCCCTATCGGGAGCGTAGTTGTGAAGGGAAATATTGTTTTCGTCGTTTGA